>VMDO01000595.1:264061-280332 GCA_007922755.1 Pedetes capensis | reverse complement strand
GTGCTAGATATGGAAGCAGTAAGCACCAATTAAATTAACAACCATAATATAATTGCTTTATTATTATTAGCAAACTAAAGGAAGATGGTGATTCAATATGCTGTACATCTTATTAAAAAATTCTTTACTGAAAATAGTCTACATCTTCAAGATATCTAGTGATACTGGATTTGAACAAGGTTAAATTGTTATTTATATTTGATGGCTCTTTTTAAAAGATTATATAATTATACTTGACTGTTAAATATAATTAATGAAAATAAACTCATTTGATTTGACAGAATTAGGAATGGCCATAATAAAGTAAAATTCAGGTTTATTTTACTTTTTAGCTTAATATAAAAATTAAATAGAAATAGCATAAATATGGCAAAAAAAAGAGTAATAAATGGAGCTCCCTATTTTAACAGAGAGTGCCTCCTGATTTTTGTCACCAGAAGAACTCCCTTTCTTCAGGATCTTTCCTCTACAGTAATTTCTAAGGAAATGGTTTGATTCTCTTTAGGTTCCATCTTTCTTCCTTCCAGCACTCAAAAACAAAGATGGAAAGTGTTGGTAATGGTGGTGGAGATTTGAAGTCAAAGACGAGAATACATAGAAGTTAGGATGAAGGGAAATTGTATGGTCATCACAAGACAAGGGGAAGCTATATCTGGCAGTGAAGCAAAATGTGCTTGTTAGAGCTGTATTGCACTGGAAACAGGAGTTTAAAAATTACCGGGAGACATTTACTGTGTGGTGGAAAAAAAGTCTCTACTCCTTCCATGGCTCAAGTGATGTGAAGAAAAATGTGTCAAAGTAATCCAAACTGCTTACTCATGAGTGATCTTGGCAGATTATAGGAGTGTCTCCCTACTTAGAAAATCAGGTTACTTAATCAGTTTGAAAAGTAGGAAAAGTTATAAAGTTGTTTTTAGAAATACATTGGACTGTTTTGTCATAATGACAACAAATATATCTGGGCATCTTAAGATTATCTAAATGGACCCTGAGGGGGATATTTTTCACTTTCAAGGTTCATAGTACTCTGAGATCATGGGTCTATTTTAATCCACAGAAATTAAAATGCCATTGCTTTCAGTCTTTATCCTGTGATTAGCTTTTGAACAATACAGACTTAAAATCTCTTCATTGACCAATGTCAGAATGAAACACACATGCACATGCAGAGATTGACTTGCACTTTGTCATATGATATTTATATCAAACCATACAATAAACCTGTTTTAACAAAACATGAGCAATAATATGATAGAAACACTACAGGGTACAGACCTTTACATTTGAAAAGAATTTGATATCTATTATGAGCACCCCAAATTTATAGAATCTGAGACACACACAAGGGAACAAGTTCAAAATGAGACAACTCAAGTTACTTGTAGGAGTCAGGTCTACAGTCAAGACTTTTAGGCTCACAATACTGCTCTCTTTATCAATGATGAAAGAAGGGACATCTGAATTGAATATTTATTTTCCATTCATTCAGATGTTAAATGAATGGATTAAAAATATATTTTGATGTTAGGTACCAGTTTACACAAAACAGATGATGTGAATCTTTATTGTACTAATCAATATGCTTAAGTCTATTTATCCCATAATAGCCTGCAGCCACACCACTGTGGCATCCAATCTCCTGGTTAGTACTTGGATGAGAGACCACCTGGGAAGACCAGGTGTTATAGGCTTGGGATAAGGACCTGGCAGCCCGCTTGCAAAAAGCAATCAGCCATTGAAAATCCTATCAATAGCAGAGAAGCACTGACAATAGTGTTTCACCTGTCGTATATAGGGTCTCTATGAGTCAGACACTGACTCAAGGATGCCTAACACTACCACCACCATCCCATAATAATTTCATCCTCTTCCTTTTCAAAAACATATAATTTGTTCATTGTCACTCATTTCTTTTGAGAAAATCATCCTTTTGGATTTATTCTTGCTTGCTTTTTTAAAAGTTCTAGTTTTGTTGCATTGAGGTTTAAGATGGAATAGGATACGATTAGAAATTAATATTAATGGTCAAAACATTGTGCATTTTTTAGAACATTTTGAAGTATTGTGTTTCTGGTTTCAAAGGAATGAATGTATGTGTGTGTTCAATCATATATAATGTTGTTGTTGTTAGGTGCCGTTGAGTCGAGGTGAGTGCAACTCATAGCGACTCTATGTACAGCAGATCAAAACACTTCTTGATTCTGTGCCAGGCACACGATCTTATTTATATTTAAGCTCATTGTTGCAGACACTGTGTCAATCCATCTGGTGGAGGGTTTTCCTTTATGGCATTGACCTGCCACTCTCCCAAACATGATGTCTTTCTATAAGGATTGATCTCTCCTGACTACATGTCCGAAATATGGAAGATGTAGTCTGGCCATTCTTGCTTCCAAGGAGCACTCTGGTTGCTCTTCTTCTTAGGTTATCATACATCCTAACTTACTTTCTCTCTACTTGAGCTGTTGCTTTCTGATAGGCATTGGATAAAATCCCTGACATTATTATGGATATGTCAAATCTTTTTTGTACTTCTAGTTTTGTTTTATATATTTCTAGTCTACCTTATTTGGTGTATAAAGCTTATGGGCATGTTCTTGGTAGATTTCATATTGAGTCATCAGGTATCTTTTCTTGTTCTTGAATTTAATTGGTATTAGTATTGTTATATTTACTCCTTCTAGTCATTCCATATTTGTCCCATGTATCTTTCTTATCCTTTTATTTCAACATATCTGTGCAATTTTTTCTCCTGAACAGCACTTAATAACAACAGCAACAACAACAACAATGAATTATTTTTACAACCACTACTTGGCTGGATTGATTAATTTATTTCCTTTTGATTCATGGCATCCTATTATTTCATATTTTCTAGTGGTTATCGTCACCTGCAGCCATACTACTGTGGTGGTGCGTGATCCCGTCAGATCTCAGACACTAAGCAGGATTGGACCTGGTTAGTACCTGGATGGGAGAACACCTGGGAACACCAGGTGATGTAGGCTTGGGAGAAGGACTGGGCAACCCATTCCCAAAAATCAATCAGCCATTGAAAACCCTATGAATAGCAGAGAAGCACTGACAATAGTGTTTCTCCTGTTGTATATAGGGTCTCTATGAGTCAGACACCCACTTGATGGCACTTAACAACAACAACACATTACTACCATCATTCTTCCAGCTTGCTTGATTCCTCTTTATTTTTCCTTTCTAAAAAAATTGAGCAAGTTTTTAAAATTTTATGTTTTATTTGTCATTTAGATTTGATTCATCCCATTTTTATTTTTAATAGTTACCTTCAAAATGTAAACATATATTTAAGTTGATATTTTTTATTTAGCATATGATGTTACTATTTATTTTCTCCTCTTCCCTAGCCAAAAAGATAGCAACATTTCCTTCACCCCAGTTATGCCTCCTAACTTAATTACATCTGTCACGATCATTTTCCAAATAAGGTCGCAATCACATGTTCTATATAGATAGGGTTTTTTGGTGTCCAAATTATACCCAGTATACAAAGTCAAATTTAAATATAAGTACCAATACAAATAGTGACATAAAAATGAGATTTGGTTGAAGGATTTAGTTACATTGGTATAATACAGGTAATGGAGAGTGAGCATGGAACTCAATACTTATATAGTGTTCAATAATTTTAAATTTGTATATGTCCCCAGGATATTTACTGTCAAAATATAATGTTCTTCTAAAATCACCAGGGGACACTTGTTAAAAACTAAGATATTTTAAGGTTTATTCTCAGAGATTCAGATTTACTATATCTGACATACAAACCAAGAATCTACAGCTTAACAGGAAGAAAAAAGAAAAAGAATCAAAGTTGTATAGATGTAGGACTTAATACAGTTTATGGATTTGGCTCAGTTTCACAGTAACTGTACCAAAAAGTTTAGTTTGACTAGCGTTTTGGCAAATCTGTTCCAACAAGCATGGCAAATGATTCTTGCCTATGGTCTCTGGGCCACATTTAATGGATCACTATGCCAGCACACCCCTTCTACTTTTTCTTGTTACTCTCAGATATCATTTCTTCCTGGAATGCAATGCTTTTATAAATTCAGCTCCTCTTTACAATCTTATCTTCAAGTTATTTATTTATTCAAAATATAAGACACTTGACTTTCAAAAATTCCTTTGAGCTGGGCACAGAGGCACATGCCAATAATCCCAGGGACTCTAGAATTGGAATCAGGAGGATTGCGAGTTTGAAGCCAGAGGCAGCCTGTATAATGGGGTAAGACCCTGACTCAAAAGAAGTGGGGATGGGAGCTAGGGGTGCAGTGCAGTGGTACAGTGCTTCACTTGCAAATATGTGCACGGCCCTGGTTTCTACCTCTAAGTACTGAAAAAATAATTCCTCTGAGACAGTCCTATTAGTATTGCATGTTGATATTTTATTGCCTATAAGCATCATAGGATAGAAAAAAGAGCATAGGATAAAATCCTTGTTTCCCTTCTTGGATATTCATTATGTGTGAAACAAATATCTCATCAGATTGTTCTAATTATTAAATGAAATAATGTATGGATGCCTGGCACAAGGCCTGTTAGATAGGACATATGTTCTCATGCAACTCATTGCTGTTTTTAATTCCCATAACAAATTTCTACTATAGGTACAACAATTATCTCTCATTTTTATGATGAAAATACTGAACCTTATAAAGATTCATGTAACTTTTCTTGGGAAGTCACACTTTGAAGAAGTAGCCTGACCGTATTTTTGTCCATGGCTACAACTTCCAGATAATACACCATAATAGTGAATCAACTTTATTCATAATAGCCTCTTTCTCTTACTTAACAATAAACTTCTGTATGTGTTTGCAGCTAGTGGTAATCGAATGCTGTTTGTTTCATTTTAAATACTGGTACAGAGATATTGTAGTTTCAGGCATGTTAACCCAGGAAATTACTGCGAATACAATTCTCAGTGATTGGGTAGAAATGCTTTTAATTTCCATCTTCTCTTGGCGGTTATACTTTTTAATAAAATTCTTTGCTGTACATTTCAGTTTTACTAATGTGATTATGTAGGCTAACATCAAAGGGGTTCATTGCTTAATGACCAAGAACCAAGCATGTCAGGATGCAGGAGTTGGAAATGGTTTTAAATAAATCAATTTCAAGTGAATTAATCTTTGAAAACAGTGCTTGAGCATTTTCCATATGAAAGTCATTTCCATTATGACTTCATAGAAGCATTCAAAGTGTCTTTTTGATGTTTATTGTCTTTATGGTACCAAGAATGGCCACATTGTGTTATAATAACATGGTTTATTTCTGCTTCTAAATTATCCACGGATGAGAGTGGATTTATATAGCTGTGTATATTTGCTCACTGCATCTTCAATATCCTTTCAGAATCACTCATACTTTGCCTTTGGTTGTGTATGTATCTTTGTGAAAATGACAGCAAGCACTGAATCAGAGTGACGCACCATTTACTCTATGGTGCTTTATATATTGTCCCTACAATTGCATGTTCACAGGCAGCTTGGTGTACTTAAGATTTACAAGTCATTTGTTTGCTACCAAGAAGCCATCTGAGATGACAGTGTATATTAAAGTTGCTAAACAAACAATATTTTTTGTGCCTAAAACTTTAGTGATTTAAGAAGCATCACAATCATCCTTGTATGCTTATTTTCTTCCCGATCTCTCTTCTTTTCATGCTCTCTTTCATTGTTTATTTTTCTTTAAAAAGCAATATATCTTTTGTAATTCATTAGGTAACTTCAAATGAGAAGCTGAAGTTATTTCTCTTAGAATACCTTTTATTTCAACTTTAGCCTTTGTATTCATATCGTCTCTGCAGCCCAATGTAGTCTTAAAGCAGTTCACATTTTTTCAAGCCTTCTTTTCATGATATTATTAAACTTGGAGTTTTGCCTTTCCCACATCTTGTCACTAAACTGATAAGATTAAAAGCTCAGTGGTGGGTGTGGTATCTTTTAAAGAATGAGTTTTCTAAGCATTTAATTTGTACAAAAAAAGATGTGAGAGTCTGAGAAAAAAATAACTGTTGCTGAAAGCATCGAATTGTTGTTAGTGCCATCAAGTAGGATCTGACTCATAGTGACACTCATAGGGTTTTAAATGGCTGATTGCTTTGGGATTGCTTCAGGAGTGGATTGCCATGTCCTCCCATTTTTGTGATGCTGGGGATTGAACCAGGGTCCTCAAAGAGTGTGACCAATTGAGCTAAACCCTGGGCCCCAAAACATCTAATACTCTCTATAAACCAATAAAATAGTTTTCTCTTTCCATTTTAAAAGGACACATGAAGTTTTTACCAGTGTATTAGTAATCATTTACAGGAGCCTTTTATTAAAATACTTATTTTTTAAAGAATATCATCTAAGGTTATTTTACTTAAGCCAGGTCTGTGGCATTGACTCTGAAACCCAGACAAATCCATGTTATAATATCAGGATGACATATTTTAATTTCTTTGGTGTTTACTTACAGAATTCCTTCTCTTGGTCTTCATATGACAAATCTATTCTTTATTATTTAGTTCAAAATAAATTTTTTCCATGATCACAGTGCCCTATATGGATGAATACAGTGAGTGAGAACTTATGCCAGAGACAGAATTGTGGAAACCTATCTGTAATTTGTGCTCATGAAATACCATTTTCCAAGCCAGATACTGACACATGCCTGTAATCCCAGTGCCTCAGGAGGTAGAGGCAAGAAGATTACCAGTTTGGGGCCAGGAGCAGCCTGGGCAATTAACAAGATCTTGTCTCAAAATTTTAAAAAATATGGGGGTAGGAGGACTGAGGCTGCAGCTCAGTGGTAGCGCACTTGCCTAGCATGCACAAGGCCCTGGGTTCACCCTCAAAGATTGAAAAAAAGGGAAGGAATGGAGTGAGAGAGAGAGTAGGAGGGGAGGGAGGGGGAAGGAAGGAAAGAAGGAAGGGAAGAAGAAAAAATAAATACTGTTTTCAATTCTGATCTATATAATTTCACATAGGCAAATTAAAAAATTCTTTTATTTCTTCTTTTCTTCCTTTGCTATTTTCTGCTTCCTTATTTCTTTGAGTTAGAAATGAAGACTCAGAAGTGACAAGTACCAATACACGATGGTGGCATTCAGACACAGAGTTTTGGTGCCTATGAAGAACTTTTTCACACAATTCAAAGTATTTTTCAAACTATATAGGATTTAAATCATCAAATTTGAAAGAATTTGGCAGTTATTCAGCCCTCCATCTGCCTCCAGTAAAAGCCGCTATTATTAAGTCATCTCAGTGAGATGAGAATCTATGCTTTCTTTTAGGCTTTGAGAGAAAATGATTCAATAATCTCTTTTATAGCTTATTTCAGTGTTTAATAACTTGAACTGTCAAAAAAGATTCTTTCATCATTAGCCTAAATTCTTTTTGTTGTCTTTTAAGTCCAAGAATCAGATGAACAGCCTCATAGAATTAATCTGTGAGTATAACATCAAAGGGACACAATAATTACAGTCCAGGCTGTTTTGCATCCATCAAGCCACCCAAATTATAAAAGTACAGAATTGCAACTCTGCTTAATAGTAATTAATTTTTATTATTTAATACTCCCAATATTTATAGAGGCAGAATGTCCTGATATGCCTCTGAATATCTGTTAACTTGTCTAAAAACATATTAACAATATCATTTTTTATAATATCCACATTGTTATTATTTTTGTTTCCTGTGGTTGAAATTATAAGCCTCCGGATAGTGTTCCAAATAGCAATAATGTGTGGAATCTAATGTAAAAGTAATTATTTTTATGGAAACAACTTCCCTAGAAGTTTAATGAATTTGTCCATTTGGGAATTTAAAGGATGTTTGTAATGTTGTGTGTGTGTGATAATCAATAGACTGATGGAATGGGTAACTTTGTAAAGAAAAGAGGTTTACTTGTCTCACAGGGTTGGCTCTGATGAGGACCTCTTGGTAGGTGGCATCACAATGATAAGATTGCGGTGCAAGGGGGTTTGCATCACATGGTGAGAAAGGACCATAGAGAGAGAGGAGGGACTGGTAGAGACTACCTCTTAAAGGTGCCACCACCTCGTAACATCACCACAAGGACTGTGTGTATAGCTTAGTCAGTGGTTGAGTGCTTACATACTATGTGCAAAATTCAGGGTCAATTCCTAGCACCACAAAACAAAATGAAAAATGAAAACAAAATTCATGGCTACTCTGGGAAACAAACATCCAACCCATGGACCTTAGGGGATAAACCATATCCAAATCCAAACCATAGCACATCATAACTATATGAGAAAACTAGAAATGAATGCACTGTCTGGAGACTTATGATTTACCTTTACTGAGCTCTTTATTTCTTCATTTGGCTTGTGGTTACTGTCTAGTATCCTTTCAACTTTCCAGACTTCCTTTCAGATTAGATGCAGGGCAGCTCTACTGGTTATGAACTCCCTCAGATTTTGTTTATCTGGGGATGTCTTAATTTTTCCCTTACTTTTGAAGAACAGTTTTGCCAGATGTTGTATTCTTGGTTGACAAGTTTTGTTTGGTTGTTTTAGTCCTTTTAGTATCATCCCATTGCCTTCTGACCTCCAGAGTTTCTGATGTGTAATTTGCTGATACTAGTTTTGAGGATCCCTTGTTTGTGATGAGTTGCTTCTCCCTTGCAGCTCTCAAAACTCTGTCTTTGAAAAGTTTGATTTCAATATGTCTCAATGACTCTTTGAGGTCATTTTATAGTACGACATTGAATTTCTTACATAATTATTTTCATGTCTTTCAACAAATTGGAGAACATTTTGGCCATTATCTCCTCAAATTTTCTCTTATCCTTTTTCTTTTTGTTCTCTTTCTGAAACTCCCACAATTCAGAGATTTGTCCATTTTATGTGTCCCATGGGTACTGTAGATTCTATTCATTTCTCTTCAATATGGTTCCTGTCTATTCTTCAGACTTGAAACTTCCTATTGTCCTATCACTAAGACCGGAAATTCTTTATTCTGCCTATTCAAATATGCCTTTAAATTCCTCTGGTGAGTTTTTCATTTCTTTGGTTGCATTTTTCAGGTCCAGAATTTCTTACTTAGTTTTTACAATTTTCATCTCTTTATTGATATTTCCATTTAGGTCATACAACATTTTCTTGACTTTTTTACATTTTTCTTTAGTTCTCTGAGCATCTTTACAACAGTAATTTTAAATACCGACTGTAGTAGACTTGCCATCACACCTTTATCAGGGATAGTTTCACTTCTTTTAATTTTTTTCTTTGAATAGAACATACATTGCCTTTTGTTTGCATGCCTTGTGACATTTTGTTGAAAAAATTGGTATTTGCATCTAGTAATGTGGTAACTCTGTGTATCATATTCTCCTTTTCCCCCAGATTTTGTTGAGTTTCATTGTTTGTTGTTTATTTTTTTGCTATGAGGACCTTCTTCAAAAAAATCAGAGAAAACACAAGTAAATAACTTGATTACAAAACTTAATATAGTAGAAAAATAACAAGACAACTCAAAAACTAGGAGACAAAAAGAAATAATAAAGATCAAGGTGGAAATCAATGAAAGCAAAACTAAAATACAATGCAAAGAATTAAGGAAACTAAGAGTTGATTCTCTGAAAAAAAGCAAAATTGACAAACCCTTAGCCAAACTGCGAGAGAGAGAGAGAGAGAGAGAGAGAGAGAGAGAGAGAGAAAGCACGAGCATGAGCGCATACTAGATTAATAAAGTAAGAGATGAGAAAAGGGTGATAATAACAGATATCAATGAAATTCACAAGATCATCAGAGATTCAGAAATGACTTTAAGAACCTGTACTCAAAAGGAAGCTACAGAAGAGATGCCTGCAGCTGTACCTCTATGGCATCTGATCCCATTAGATCTTAGAAGCTAAGCAGGGTCAGACCTGGTGAGTACCTGAATGAGAGACCTCCTGGGAACAGCAGGTGCTGTACGCTTGGGAGAAGGATCTGGCAACCCACTCTCAAAAAACAGTCAGTCATTGAAAACCCTATGAATAGCAGAGAAGCACTAACAATACTGTTTCACCTCTTATAGGTAGGGTCACTATGAGTCGGACACTGACTCAACGGCACCTAACAATAGCACCACCACCAACAGAAGAGATGGATAAATTCCTTGATATATATGACCTACAAAAATTAAATCTAGAAGATATAAACAACTTAAACAGACCTATAACAAGCAATGAAATTGAGGCAGTAAGAAGAAACCTTCCAACAAAGAAAATCCCAAGTTCTGATGGGTTCCCAGCTGAATTCTATCAAACCTTTAAAGAAGAATTAATATCTATCCTCCTTGAACTATTACATCACATAGAAAAGGAAGAAGTGCTACCAAATTCATTCAATAAATCTAGTATCACCATTATACCAAAATCAGATAAGAACACAACAGAAAAAAGAAAACTAGAGACCAATTTCTCTGATGAACATTGACACAAAAATCTTCAGTAAAATACTTACAAACCAAATGCAGCAACACATAAATAACACCATATACCATAACAAGCAGGCTTCCTCCCACAGATGCAGATTCCTAGTTAGCTGGAGATAGCCCTGCCACTAGGCCAGTCCTGACAAAGCTGCCTACTTGCAGAGAAGAATGATCTGGGTTAATTATTAGAATGTCCTCCCTAAGGCATCCAAATCCATGGCCAGAGACAGCTCTATGAGCCTTCCCTGTTTTCTACACACATCTGCCTTTCTTCCTGTACTTGGGAAGCAGCACTATTTTTCCTGCTAAGCCTTAGGTCAGTGTTTTTCCTAACAGCTTTTCCTTTTCTTAGGAAAGGGGAGAGGGAATCCAGGCTCCTGATCTCATGGTTGCAGCATGTACTTGCCTTGAGACACACAGAAACACTCAATCAAACCAATAAGTGTAATATGACATGTCAAAAGACTCAGAGATGGAAATCACATAGTCATCTCAATACAGAAAATGCCTTTGACAAAGTTTAACATCCCTTATGACAAAAGCCTTGAAGAAACTGTGATTGTAAGGAACAGACCTCAATATCATAAAGGCTATATATGACAAACCTTAGCCAACATTATACTAAATGGGGAAAACTGAAATATTCCCTCTAAAATCAGAAATGAGCCACAGGTGTCCACTCTTACTCAATATAGTGATTGAAGTTCTAGCTAGAGAAATAAGGCAGGTAAAGAAGAAGTATACAAATATGGATTGAAGTCATTGAATTATCCCTATTTGTAGATGACATGATCATATGTTTAAAAGACCCTAAAGACTCCATCAGAAAACTTAGATCTTTCAAGTACCTTCAGCAAATTAGCTGAATACAAAATCAGTAACATTCCTATACACTAATAATGAACATGATGTAAAAGAAATCAAAACAACAATTCCATTCAAAATAGCCTCAAAAAATTCTAGAAATTAACCAAGGAATCTAGAGACTTCTACAATGAAAACTTCAAATCACTAATAAATAAATAAATTGAAGAAGATGGCAAATGACTATACTACCAAAAATGATTTACACATTCAATGCAATCTCCATCAAAATTCCAGTGACATACTTCACAGAAATAGTAAAAAAAGCAAAAAAACTAAAAACTAAAATTCATGTGGAAGCACAAGAGACCCTGAATACCCAAAGCAATCGTGAGCAGAAAGAGTAATACAGGAGGCCTCACAATACCTGACATCCAGTAATATTAATTATATTAAAGGAACATAATAACAAAACAGCTTGGTACCAGCACAAAAATAGGCATGAAGATCAATGGAATAGAAGACAGAGAAATATACTCATGCAGCTACAATCACCTGATCTTTGACAAAGGTGCAAAATTACACACTGGGGAAAAGATAGCTTATTCAACAAATAGTATTGATAAAGCTGGATATCCACATGTAGAAAAATGAAAATAGACCCATATCCTTCACCATCTATAAAATTTAATTTAAAATGGATCAAAGATCTTAATGTAAAACTGGAATCTTTGAAATAATTGGAAGAAAATTTAGGGAACACACTTTAACACATAGTCATAGGCAAGTAATTTTTTGGTGTTTGTTGTTAGGTATCACAGAGTCAGTGTCTGACTCATAGTGATCCTATGTACAAAAGATGAAACACTGCATAACACTGTGCCATGCCTGGTGTTATTGTGAGTGCTTCTCTGCTATTCACAAAGTTTTCAATGGCTGACTTTTTGGAGGGAGTGGGCTGCCAGGTCCTTCTCCTAAGCCTATAGCACGTGATACTCCCAGGGGGTCTCCCATGCAGACTAACTGGACCCAACCCTGCTTAGCTTCTGAGATCTGGCAGGATCAGTTGCCACAGTGGTACAGCTGAAGGCAAAGTAATTTTTTTAAGAGAACTATAATACCCCAGGAAATAGTACCAAGAATAAACAAATAGAATTACATGAAATGTAAAAGCTTCTGACGAGCAAAGGAATTAATAAAGAGAGAGCCCACAGAATGGATGAAAATCTTTTCCAACTATACATCCGACAGAGGATTAATATCTAGGATATATAAAGAACTCAAAAAATTAAAAACAAGAGCCCAATAATACAATTAATAAATAGACAATGGAACTGAACAGACAGTTCTCAAGAGATACAAGTGGGTATATATGAAAATATAATCAACATCCTTAGCTATCAGTGAAATACAAGTCAAAACTACACTGAAATTCTATCTCACCTCAGTCAGAATGGCTAGCATCTACAAAACAAACAAATTCTGGTGAGGACACAGGGGAAAAGGTACCCTTATACACTGCTGGTGGACTCTAGTATAGCCATTATGGCAATCAATATGGTAATTCATCAGAAAGCTAAAAATAGAGCTACTATATGATACATCAATACCATTCCTGGATTAATCTAAAAAAAGATAAATCATCATACCACAGAGACACCTGAAATTCTATATTCATTGTAGCACTGTTCACAATTGAAAGGATATAGAATCAGCCCAAATGTCCACCAATAGATGAGTAAACTAGAAAATGGAATATTATTCATCTGTAAAGAAGAATGAAATTACATCCTTTACAGGAAATTGGATGGAACTAGAGATGATCATTTTAGGAGAAATAACCCAGACTAAGAAAGATATATGCTGCATGGTTTCACTCATATATTTAATATCAGAGAGAGAGGGGTTAACGATGGGAAGGGGGAACCACACTGAGTAATAATGAGGGAGAGAACAAGTGCAAAGTATGTATACCAATTGTATGAAAATCCCATAATTATACTTATTATACTTTATGCCGTGTAATAATGATGATAATAAAACTGCCTCATTTATCTCTAATAAGTTCTAACAGGATAAGTCTTTAAAACAGGTGCTTCTCTAGTCTTCGATCTGAGTTTCAATCTTCTGATAGACTTTGCAAGATTTCCTCTCCACATGGATTGGCTCTGATACATTGACCATTGTGGCCAGTGCTGCTGATCCACTCTTGGAATAGGGACCTCTCTTTAATATCCACAACACAATTATTCCAAATTATACGAAGGCATGGGAATAATAGAAGAAGAGCTCAAATTTACTGTTTTGGTAATGGCTCATAGAATTTATGTCTGATGAAATGTCATATCTGGTATTCACAGAAGATTCCCATGTCCTAGCTCAACTTCCAGAAATAAAGATTTCCACAAAAGTCTATATCTAGAATTGGCACCAATTATACTGCAGCTGTAGAGAGAAGAGAAAGACTTTGTGCCTGAAGGCCAGCACCTCTGCCATGTTCTGACTCAGGAGTATTAGTGATGGAAGTGTTCATTTCCTACAGATATTTCACATAAAGTGGATGCATGGATTCCAGTAACTTCTATAATCTCCACATTCATACTACATTTCCCAGAAGTTCAGATCATTCAGTCTATTTCTTTCCTTTGTTTTAATTGGAAATTTTTAACATGCATTTAACATGAATGTGATTCATTCTGACATGCATTTAATTGTGATATTTCCATATATGTGTTTCATTGTACATTGCACAGATAACTTCCCCCTTACCCTCTTGTGCACCTTCTCCCCCCATCCTAACCCCCCACCAAAGCCCTCTCTTCCACTTGTATGTCTTTTTGTGGGGATATTTTTCTATATATCCTTGGATCCCAATTATGTTTAAGGTTGAAACCTTTTCTATAGTGATCTAACTTTTTACATTGTCAATAATATTACATGAATTTTCTAGCCCATTTGTACTATTACCATTCTTTGGTATTATTTGTACTATTATAATTATTTCCTGAACTATTAAAGTTGGGCTTTTTATTTTGAGGTCTCCCTCTCTCTCATACCTTGATCATTCAGTCTTAAATAACATGTCAGTGAACTCCATCCTAAAAAGCTCATGAGTCCATGGAATATAATTAGGACAAAATGTCCTCCATGGGAGTACAGCATGCACTAAAGAATAATGATAAGTTTTATTATAAGATAGTGCAAATGTGGACTTTGTACACAAATATTTTCCAACTCTCAAAAGGTACAATCCTACCAATACAATTTATAATTCTGTGAAGAACCACCAGAACCTGAAACAAGTTTTCCCACTAACAATGGAAATGTACCAGCTAAATGCATGAGTCACTAAAAGACTTGCCAAAGTAGCCCTTGTACAAAGAAAAATCCCTTAAGCAAATTTACTTTTCTACTGGAGAATTCAGAACCTTCTTAGAATCCCCAAAATCATGTTACTGAAAATGAAATAATTTAACATATATTCTTCATCCATCCTATGTAAGTAGTGATTAGATCTAGATAATGAGATTGTAAGAATTTTTTGTGTTTTTCAAATTTCTTGTATTGAATGAGTATGATTTTTTAAAATGAGATAATTTTTAGAAGGCTGTTTTTGAATTTATTTACCTTCATTTATTGCAAATTAGTAATAGGGTTCTTTGCCAAGCTAGCTTATTAATAGCTTAAACATCACTGATTTGATATGTTGTTGTCATTATTGTTACATGCCATTGAGTTGGTATCTGACTCAGAGCGACCCTGCATGTAATAGGCTAAACACTATTGTCAGTGCTTCTCTGCTGTTCATAGGTTTTCAATGGCTGATTGTTTTGTGGAAGTGGGTTGTTGTGTCCTTCTCCCAAGCCTACAGCACCTGGTGTTCCCAGGTGGTCTCCCATTCAAGTACTAACCAGGCCCAACCCTGCTTAGCTTCAGAGATCTGATGGGATCAGATGCCACAGTACTACGGCTGCAGGCTAAAACCTTTGTTGTTGTTTTTAGGTGCCATCAAGTCAGGTCCTACTCATAGCCCCTTTACTCATTGGTGTTTCAATGACTGATTGTTTCAGGATTGCTTCGGGAGTGGACTGCCATGTCTTTCTCCCATTTTTGTGGTGCTGGGGATCGAACCTCAGTCCTCAGAGAGAGCAGAGCAGCACTCGACTGACTGAGATAAACCCCAAGCCAATTCGATATAGTTTTGTTTTAAAGAGGATTTCTCATTCTGAAGAAAACCAGATGCTTCTATTAGTAAAATGATGTTTGTTTGAATTCCAGTCAGAATTTATAACAGTTAAGAAAAATGCTCAAAACTACTAAGAAGTAAGGAAAACAGGTTGAATCGAATTTTCTCTTCTAATAAGAATATTACTAACTCTGTTTTTTGGAACTTGAGAGGAGGTTCATTTTATATATTTTTTTTTAACTTTTTTGGGTGGGTAGGCATCATGGAGAAGGAGCTTTATTTAAATAAGCTTAATTACTAACTACCAAATGAATTATTTTTCTAAGACAAAGCCACAAATAATTCTATTTTATGGCCTCTGAGGTCATAAAAACATTTCAGCATTAATGAAATTATTATATCATTATGTTACCATTTGTGATAACATTTCTTTTCTTGGGTTTAAGTAATCATCTCAGCTGTAATTTTGAGCCAATTAATTATATATGCCAACAGAGTTCATGTCAAGTTAGTTTTAAACTGAATTCACTTTGACTGTGGTAGAACAAGGCTAGAAGCTTTAATTCAATTCTACATGAAATACAATTAAATGAATTGAGCATATGAATGGAATGTTCTGATAGGAAATACTAGGATGTCAATTAAGAAATTTTATAGGGCTTCTGTCAATGAAAATGTTTCTCCAAGTAATGTGATAAATATGCATTTTATAGTATGGAAAACACTATTGATTTAATTGTCTTTCTTTTTGTAAGTCTGAGTGATTTTATTAGATTTTACAATTTTTTTTTTTTTTTTTTTTTTTTTTTTTTTTT
>VMDO01000595.1:158189-263961 GCA_007922755.1 Pedetes capensis | reverse complement strand
TTTATATTTTTACTTGGGGCTGGGATTTAGCTCAGTGGGTAGAGCACTGCGCTGCAGTCTCTGAGGTCCTGAGTTTAATTCCCAGCACCGCAAAAATGGGAGAAGGGCCTGGCAATCCACTCCCAAGGCAATCCCGAAGCACTTAGCCATTGAAAACCCTATAAGGGTCACTATGAGTCGGATACCGACTTGACGGCACCTAACAACAACAACAACTTTTTGAGACAGGGTCTCACTAAATTACGCAGACTGCCTCTGGTCTCAAGCTTGCTGTCCTCCTGCCTCTGCCTCCGGAGTTGCTGGGATTGCAGGTGTGTGCCACTGTGCCTGGCAAAAAATTACATTTTTGAAACTACCATTCTAAATATAGATTTGTGTGGTGACCTTTTTCATCTCTTTTTCTTGATCAACATAAAACCTTTTGAAGATACTTTATTTTTAGTCCTTTTTATTAAGGTAGTCTTTCTTTGGGTTATATTTTGAGATATATGCAAATGGTGTTTTGGATATTGTGTTTCAGTTCAAATGTATATTCTCTCTATATAGTCAAGTACCTCTTTCATAAATGTCTTAAGATAATGATTAGAATCATGCCCACAACAGCATGTTCTTTTGACTCGTGAGATGTTTTAAAATACCTCACATAACATTGCCCTTGCACTCTTTTTCCTACCCATCAGTTGAAATGTCGACCTTTAAATCATATCTTAATTTCACTTTCTCACATTCACTTTTAGTATGTCACTTATCCATCCTTTAACTGACCTTTATAAGTGGTTTCTTTGTTATAGGACAGTTACTGTCCCCTCTTATTTGATATTTATCAAGAAACTGTGAGATCAAAGAAGGAATAGTTAATTTCATGTCTTCTTTCTCTGAATCATCTATGCTCTTTGATTCACTTCTTATGAACCAGAAAAGAAAGTCGACCCCAAGTGTAGAACGGTTCAGCAAGCACAGTTTCTGAACTCAAAGGCCATCTTTTAAAATAAGAATAGAGATTTTCTTTAATCATTCCTAAATAAGTTAAGTACATTGTTTACTTTTTCAAACATATAGCAAACAAGTTGCAATGACTGATTTCCATTAAAACTCACATTAGTCTTATAGTATAATATTGAATTTGCCTATGTTAATTTGTTGAGAACCAATCCATTTTTTTCTTTTTTCTGTTCTGTGGTTCTCATTATGACATTTCTATACATGCATTTCAATGACTCACATTAACTTCCCCCTTATGCTTTCAACAAGTCCATTTCTGACAGAGTAAGTATAAGAGGCCAAAAATCATAATCTGCATCTCCATTTTGTAAATACTTATGTATAAATAGTTAGAAAAAGGGATGAATTTGTGATCTTCAATTCTTTTCCCTAGATGTGTTCTTATGCATTAGGTAACTATTTGTTCTGCTGTATAATTTCTGTTAATTAAAGTTGAGAATCCTAGAAAATGAAGCCAGGCACATTCATCTATTGAGTTATTATTACCTCCAGTAAGTTTTAGATAATGAGGTCACCTGCCTCTTTGAAATGCTTCATGACTCCTAGGTGTTCAGAGAGACTGTCCATCTAAAGCAGACTCAGATAATGAGACTCTTTGCCCACCTTATGGTAAGGGAGAACTTTTTTTTTTTCCTTAGAAATGCTATGTGGAGATAAAATACATCAGATACTTATGACTATTTCTCCTTTAGCATCACTGTTTTTTATGGTTTTATTCTGTCTTGTTAAGCAATTGAATTGGTAGTACTACCATGTGGCTTTAATGATGGGCTCCTGAACAACACAATAATTTATCAAATTTGCTTTTTAATTGTGATTCCCTAGGCCTTTCTCAAATGTCCATTGAAACAGTTTATTAGTATAAAGACTGTTTTAATCTCATCATCTAAGGATTAAAGAGACCTTCAAAAATTCCTTTTGATGAAATAGGTACTAAAATGTAGAAACAGCTACTTCTGTTGTTCAATTATTTGTATGTCTATGGTAGAAGATTTACATAAAATTTAAAAATTTTATAGGTATTTGCAGAGTGAAAATATGCCAGGGTTTGAGGCATGCTCATAAGCCCCTTCTTTCCTTCAGTCTCATTGGCTATGCCCAATAAAGTTTGATAACTCTTGAGGACAATTATAGTTTATTTGCTTAGTGAAGAAACTTGGAAAAAGTTTGTTCAGCACTTTTTCTGAGCTCTGGGTGCTTTATAAAAGTTTTAAAGTATCTTCCAATTTTAAGCAGTCACCAAAGATGAGTTTATTTCCATTGTGGGAAAACTGGGCCTGAAATAATAACTACTAATGAGCACATTACAAACACACACACACACACACACACACACACACACACACACACACACACACTAGCTCTAACACCGCCTGTAGATCAGGCCTACTGCCACAAAGAGAGCATCTTCCAACAACCATGCCTAGAGTGTTAATGGAGATCAATATGAGAATCTAGTGATTAACATTTGGGGAAAAAAATCCCTAAAACATAGAATTATGCCTTATCTTGCTGATTTTTTCACATTGGTGGATTTTTATAAACAGTTGGCACTAGGCACCGAAGAATCCTAATTTCCTCAGTAAAATCAGTTCCTATTGTCAGGAGGGACCAAACCCTGGAGAAGGAAATCATGTTTGGGAGAGTGGCAGGTCAATGAAAAGAAGGAATATCCTCAACTAGATGTATTAACATAATGTCTGCAACAATGGGCTTAAATCTAAAAAAGATGGTGTATACGGCACAGTGTCAGGGAGTGTTTTGTTCTGTTGTACATATGGTTGCATTAAGTCAGACCTGACTGGAGGGCACCTAACAACAACAACAACAACAACAACAACAACAACAACATCAGGTGCTTTAGGAAAAATCTAAAACTTCTTAGAGTAGATAAGTAAGAAAACAATGTACAGGTCTATTAAATGTTTAGATAAGTAAAGCATGAATAGGAGTAGAATCTTTTCCTCTCTTAATTGTGGTTATTTAAAAACACTGATTGTTAGGTTCTCATCTATAGAATGCATTTGAAGGATTCATTGTTCTATTATTCATTTTATTTTCTTAATGTATATTAAATTATTATAATAATGTATATTAAATTATTATAATATGGCACCTAAGAGCCTCAGGTTAGAAAGTATATTCACTATTCCTTGCAAAAGTGAATAAAGTCTTTAAGACAACCTATGAAATTGATAGAAACACTTGATTTGAATGATCTGGTAAGAAAAATATTAGAAATGTTGTTAAAAGAAAATGTTTTAGCTGGACATGGTAGTTTGAGACCAGAAGCAGCCTAGGTAACTGAGCTAGACTCTGTCTCAATACAAAAAAAAAAAAAAATGGGCTTAGAGTACAGGTCAGAGGTAGAACACTTACAAAGAATACAGGAGGACCTGGGTTCACCCCGTAAGTACTGCAAAATAAAAAAAAAAACATAAATTAAACTAAATTAAATTAAAAATTAAAATTTTTAAAGATAATGTTTTAAAAGATAAGACTATAGTTAACACAAATATAAATTAAATATGTGTAAGATTTTATTTGACCTATAAGTTAATGAGCAAACCAGTAAGTTGTTAGGCAAGTTCCAAAGAGAATTTAAAGAAAACAATATACAAATAGGAACACAGGGAAAGATTTCACAAAAGAACAAGTAGATGCAAAACTCCTTTGTTCACAGGCATTAATGAATAGCATTCCCCAGGACTTAATTAATTTGCATTTCTATAGATAAGAGTCATTTGCCTTATCTGTTTTCTGCAATATGCAGGGTTATGAACTAGCTTTAGGATGTGAGAAGCAGAGGTAACCAAGAAAGCACACTGGACAGGATAGTCCAGCAACCCTTTTGCCCTTTTTCGTAGCCTTTCCCAATTTTTTTCTGACACAATTTAAGCTGTTTACACTGCCATCTTCCCACAGAACTTGCTCTTTAAGTAAAGCCATGAGTCTTTTTCATCTTTTTTTTGAGTGTGTGTGTATATGAGAAAATATCTGAGAAAAATAGTAGACTTAGATTTAAACCAATAATTTTAGGACATCTAGTAAGAACTGTGATTCCAAGGTGAATAGAACAGGCTCTCTGCCATCTGTCCCCATTTACCTATTGGGAGAAATAAGATCTGGTGGTATATATACCATAAGCAATTACAAAGTGCTGAGTGAGGATTGCAGGGGTATTGATTGGAAGGATCACGGAGGGGCTCTTAATGATATTAAACATTTGACCTCATTGACTTTTCTGATTATCCATGTTTAATTTTTCTCAGGGCTGGGGTTTAGCTCAGTTGGTAGAGTGCCATTCTGTGCTCTCTCAGGCCCTCCATTGGATTCCCTAGCACAGTAAAAATGAGAGAAGGACATGGCAATCCACTCCTGAAGCAATCCCAATAAAATCAGCCACTAAAAACCCTATGATGACTGTTATGGATTGGACCTGACTCAATGGCGCCTAACAACAACAACAATTTTTCTTAGGTCTAACTGTTGGAAGTAAGAGACTCTCTACTCTGTGAAGGATACCTAGTTGAGTAAATGGGCTATGCTGAAATAATATGCACAAACTTCTGATGCAAAATTGAAGAGACTGTAGTGGGAAGAGTTTCCTGATACAAACTAATATGTTCTGTAGTTGTAGAAAACAATGTTAACTGAAAAGAAAAAAAAAACAATTTGATGTCCAGAGGTGGATGGCAGGAGCCCAGTATGAAGAAAGCGGTGCCTAGGGTCAGACAAATGTGGACTCATCTGAAAAACAGTTGGTGAGGCTAGAGATGTTGTTGTTAGGAGCTGTCCAGTCAGGTTTAATTTTTAGCGACCCCATGTACAACAGAATGAAACACTCCTTGATTCCGTGCCAGGAGCACAGTCATTTTTATATTTAAGCCCATTGTTGCAGACACTGTGTCAATCCATCTAGTTGAGAGTCTTTCTTTTTTTCATTGACCCACCACTCTTCCAAACATGATGTCCATTTCCTGGGATTGGTATCTGCTGACTACATGTCCAAAATACAAGGACACAGTCCAACCGTCCTTGCTTCCAAGGAGCACTCTGGTTGCACTTCTTCTAGGACAGATCTGTTGGTTCTTTTAGCACTCCATGGTATATTCAATATTTGTTTCCAGAACAATAATTCAGGAGCATCAGTTCTTTTACTGTCTCTCTTATTCAATATCCAGCTTTCACAACCATATGATGCAGATGAAAATACCACTGCATGAGTCAGGCGCACTTTCATCTTCAATGTGACATCTTTATTTTTCAACAATTTAAAGAAGTCTTTTGCAACAGCTTTTCCCAATCTAATGCATCTTTTGATTTCTTGAATACTGCTTCCATGGATGTTGATTGTAGAGGCAAGCAAATCAAAATCTTGGACAACTTCAATCTTTTCTCCATTTATCACGAATTTGTATATTGACACAGTTGTTAAGGATTTTTGTTTTATTGATATTGAGGCACAATCCATACTGAAGGCTGTATTCTTTGGTCTTCATAAGTTTCAAATCCTCTTCACTTTCAGCAAGCACAGTTGTGTCATCTGCATAACACAGGTTGTTAACGAGTCTTCCTCCAATCATTATGCTGCATTCTTATTCATATAGTCCCACTTCTTAGATTATTTGCTCATCATAGAGATTGAACAGATATGGTGAAAGGGTATAGCCCTGACACACACCTTTCTTGACTTTAAGGCAGGCAATATTTCCTTGTTCTGTTAGAACAACTGCCTCCTGGTCCATGTACAGATTCCTCATGAGTACAATCAAGTACTCTGGTATTTCCATTCTTTACAATGTTATCCATAATTTATCATGATCCACACAGTCAAATGCCTTTGCATAATCAATAAAACATACATAGACATCTTTCTGGTATTCTCTGCTTTTGGCTAATATCAGTCAGGCATCAGCATATCCCTGGTTTCCATGTCTCTGGTTCCATGCCCTCTTCTGAATCCATCTGGATTTTCTGAAAGGTAATTGTCTATACATTGCTGCTGTCACTTTTGAATGATCTTTAGCAAATTTTTATTTGCATAGGATACTAATGATTTTGTTCAGTAATTTTCACATTCACTTGGATCCCCTGTCTTGGAAATAGGCACAAATATGGATCTCTTCCAGTCAGTTGGCCAGGTAGCTCTTTTTCAAATCTCTTGGCATAAACAAGTCAATACCTCCAGGGTTACATCTGTTAGTTGAAACACCTCTACTGGCATTCCATCAATTCCTGGAACCTTGTGTTTTGCCAGTTCTCTCAGGGCAGTTTTCACTTAGTCCTTCAATACCATTGGTTCTGAATCATATGCAACCTCTTGAAATGGTTGGTCCTCAACCAATTTTTTTTGGTATAATGAGTCTGTATATTCCTTCCATCTTCTTTTGATTTGTTTCCTGCATCATTTAATATTTTCACTGTAAAATCCTTCACTATTCCCACTCTAGGCTTGAATATTTCCTCCAATTCCTTAAGCTAGAGAAAAACAGAGCATGGTCTTCCCTTTTGGTTTTCTACCTCCAGCTCTTTGCATGCCATTATAATATTTGCGTCGCAAACTGTGCTTTGAAATATTCTATTTTACTCAGTTCTTTAACTTCATCATGTCTTCCTTTTACTTTAGCTGCTCATCATTCAAGGGCAAGTTTCAGAATTACTTTTGACATGTAATTTGGTCTTTTCTTCTTTTTTATCATTTTAATAACCTGTTGATTTACTCATGTATGATGCATTTAATAACATACCACAACTCATGTGGTCTTCAATCATTAGTGTCTAATGCATCAAATTTGTTCTTGAAATGGTCTCTGCACTCAGGTGGGGTATACCCAAGGTCATATTTTGGCTCTAATACCCTTGTTGTAATTTTCTTCAGTTTCACTTTGAACCTGCATATGAGTAGTTGATGGTCTGACCCACAATCAGCACCTGGTCTTGTTCGGACTTTCAGCATAAAGCTTTTTCATTGTCTCTTTCCACAAGTGTAGTCAATTTCATTCCTGTATGTTCCATCATTTACATGGTAAATTCCATGTGTAAAAAAAAATGTATGTACAATGAAAAGGTCATTGGTCTGACAAAATTCTGTCATGCAGTCTACAGCATTTTTTCTCTCACCAAGGCCATATTTTCCAACTACTGAGCTGACTTGTTTCCAACTTTTGCATTCCAGTCGCAAGTATTTATCCATACATCCTGATTTCATGTTTTATCCATTTCAAACTGCAGAAGCTGGTAAAAATCTTCCCTATCTTCATTTGTGGCCTTAGTCTTGGATGCATAAATTTGAATGATAGTCATATTAACTGGCCTTCCTTGTAGGCATATGGATATTATTCTATGACTGACAGAGTAGTACTTCAGAACAGATCTTGAGATGTCTTTTTTGATGATGAATGCAACCCCATTTCTCTTTAATCTGTCATTTCGGGCATAGTAGACCATATGATTATCTGATTCAAAATTGCCCATGCCAGTCCATTTTAGCTCATTGATGCCTAGAATGTTGATATGTATGCTCTCCCTTTCCCTTTGATGATTTCTGACTTTCCTAGGTAAAAAACAATGTGAAAGAACAAAATTTCTTTGAAATTAAAGACTATAAGCTCTGTATCTACTCAAGAAGAAGGAAACTTTGAATATATTCTGAAAAATTTTAGTAACATTGCAGTGTCATTTAAACTAGTTCTCAGGATGCTACTATAATCATTGGGGCTGGGGTTTAGCTCAGTTGGTAGAGTGCTGCTCTGCATTCTCTGAACTCAGGATTGAGTTCAATCCCTAGTGCCACAAAAATGGGAAGGATGTGGCAATCCACTCTTGAAGCAATCCAGAAAGCAATCAGCCATTGAAAACTCTGAGTGTTTCTATGAGTTAGACATCATTCAGTGGAACCTAACAACAACAACATTGTAATCATTGAATTCATTAGAATATTTGCCTACTTTCTTTTATTTTACGGAGTTCTATCTTGCATGTTAGTATGAAAATTAATTATATCAGTCTTTCTTTACGACTTTTTTGTAATAAGGTTTGAAAATTTCCTGTTTTCCTTTTATTGAGCTCAAGGACTCAGCAGTCCATATAATAGATGAATCCTGTTTTACTCATTAGTAGAGGGCAGATGTTTCCCCAGAACTACTGAGAGATGTTCTTAGAGATAATCATCAGAATTTTAAAAATCTGTTTTATTAAGGTTTTCTTCTGAAGGGAAATCTTTCATTTTAAAAGATAAAGCGCTTCTAACTTGTTCTGTTCACCAGAAACCAAAAATCTAATGTTGTTGTTGTTAGGTGGCATCGAGTCGGTATCTGACTCATAGCGACCCTCTGTACAACAGGGGAAACACTACTGTCAGTGCTTCTCTGCTGTTCATAGGGTTTTCAATGGCAGATTGATTTTTGGGAGGGGGTTGCCAGGTCCTTTTCCCAAGCCTACAGCTTCTAGTGTTCCCAGGCGGTCTCCCATCCAGGTACTAACCAGGCCCGACACTGCTTAGCTTCCGAGATCTGACGGGATTGGATGCCACAGGGCTACAGCTGCAGGCAAAAAAAATCTAATATAGGCTGGTAAAACATCTTAAGTGAAATTGCTTGGGATCTTTGTCTTGACTGGCATGTGATAAATTATCAAAACATGTAAAACAAAGGATGTGAGAAATTAATTTTGACTTTTGCTAAAGTAATGACCAACATTATATATGCTGATTAGTTTACACTGTTGCTTTTTAAAAATTTCTGTACCTATGGCCCATGAATTGTTGGCTGAGTTTCATACAGTGATGGGTTCTTTATTCTTCACTGTACCATTTCCTATCTTTATAACTTTATTCTTGATCAGAAAGGGGCATCCTCCCCAATAAGAGTTTTAATTTTAACAAAGCATTGTATTTTCCAATGTATGGGGTCAGTCACAAGATAAAGGGGGATAATTTTTACAATGAGAGCTTTCTTGGAAATGGGAATATTTAGGCACCAGAGATGTGGCTGTAAAATTCATGGACTAAGTTAAAAATTGCAACTTGATAATAAATTTAGTAAGAATTAGTTGTAGTAGTTGATGTTCATGTCTGTAGATGTATTTATACCTAAAAGAAGAGGTTGAATATCTGTTGCTGATTGACTCGGAATGACTCAGGTATCTTCAAAATCTCTGAAAAAAATAAAAAAGAAATGTTATAGGATCTCCCAGTTATTAAGTAAGATATAACCAATATAAGATTTCTTACTGATCTTGAGTAATGCTAAAATAAGATGTGGAGCTGGGGGCCAAGGCTCACATCAGTAATCCCACCAATTTGAGAGGACAAGGCATCAGGACTATGAGTTTGAGGCCAAAGGCAGTCTGTGCAACTTAGCAAGACTGTCTTAAAATTTAAAATGGGGAGGGATGAAGCTCCGTGATACAGCAACAGGCTAGAATTTGCAAGTCCCTGAGTTCAAACCCCCAATACTGCAAAATAAATAATATAAAGTGTATTTTGGTTGGGTAGTAATAAGTGAAGTTAGAAATTGACAGATTATAAAGAATTAATTTATGTTCAAATTAGGGAGACACTCCTATCTATTGGTCTAGAAAATACACTAGAAAAGTATATTCTGTATTATAAAGTATATTTGATACTTGATTTTAAAGTCTGGAGACATGTCTTGGAATATGATTGTAACACTTGTTAACCCTCTATCCTTGAAAATATTGCTAAATTTTTTCCTCTTTCTTCATCTTTCCAGTGAGATTAACAATACCACTGTAGGATTGTTGTGAGGAATAAAACAAATAAAATCATTTGTCCTGATGACTGGCACAGAAAAAAAGTGGTCAATAAGAGTTTTTTGACATTACCTCTTCCTAGAGTCTGGTTAGGGGCTGGGATTTAGCTCAGTGGGTAGAGCGCTGTGCTGCAGTCTCTGAGGACCCGAGTTCAATTCCCAGTACCACAAAAGTGGGAGAAGGGCCTGGCAACCCACTTCCAAGGCAATTCCGAAACAGTCAGCCATTGAAAACCCTATGAGGGTCGCTATGAGTCGGATACCGACTCGACGGCACATAACAACAACAACAACAGAGTCTGGTTAGAATAATACGTGAAGTAACTTAGTTCCTTTTAGTATGCTTCTGTGACGAACATCCCTCTCTCACCACAGCAGAGAGAACCATTTCATATCATATTAAAACAGAGGCATGTAACAGCAGTACCTGGATGATACTAGGAAGTCTAGGTGAAGTAGTGGAAAATACAGAGATGTATAATTTGAGAAACATCTCAACTGGTTTCTAATATGATTGGCTATTATTTAAGAATAGACTTAACATAATTACAAATTTTTCTGAAGTGTTTTGATGGCAAGGAGAGGGTATAGGAATGAAATGGAATTTGAAATATGAATTACCACAATATAATTATGTATTATAAACTGGTTCTGGTGAGGTATGAAGATGCAAACTTGTATACTTGAGGACCCAGAACATAGTATTCCTAGGTGCTGTGTAGTGTATTCCTGTGTAGGAATGGCCAGGGAACTGACTTTTCCCTCACATACTTTCATCTTCATTTTTGCCCAGAAAAGCACTATCCTCTTCTCTCAAGAGGTGGAGCTGCCCAATCTATCAGCCATTTCAAAGCAGAGAGAGGCGTAGGCACACAATTTTGAAGACTAAATAACATCCCATTGGTGGAACTAGAAACCTTTTCTTGAAGGTTACTTATTGGTTTCAAGCAAAAGGGAGAAATGTTTAATAGTAGAGAGTAAACTTCTAAGTATGTTGTTTTTCTTGGGCACATTGTATATGCTGAAAAGTTAATGCTGTTTTTAAAGTTAATTCATGATAATTGAACTGAAGTGCTCTGAAAGTGCTGTTAGCGTCTATTTATGAACCTTGTGCCCTCTTTGTCAATTCAGTAAAAGCCCCATTCAGTAAGAGAAAGGAGAGAGACAGCGGCATGGTGTGCACTTAGCCATATGCGCGTCCTTTCCCCCTAAAGAATCTGTTGCTCTAAGTGCTTTTTCTCTTTTAATCTATCCTCCTCATTTAGTCAGAAGGCCTGCTAGGCCCATTATCACTCCACTTTGAGAAACAAAAAGTGCTGATAAATGTATTTTAGTAATGATTCTCCACAAATAACATGTGTTGCTCTGAGGTGTAGGTCAGCATTGGCAGTGTAGGTCAGCAGGAGTGTACGTGAGACCAGTGAATTAAATAAATAAATTACCATTTGTTCTACAACCGTCCCAAACCAGTGTGTGATCAGTCAGATCTCAGAAGCTAAGCAGGGTCAGGCCTGGTTAGTACTTGGATGAGAGATCATCTGAGAACACCAGGTGCTGTAGGCTTTGGAGAAGGACCTGACAACCCACTGCCCTCAAAAAAAATCAGTCATTGAAAAGCCGATGAATAGCAGAGACACACTGACATAGTTCTGGGCATGACACAGTGTCGGGTCGTGTTTCATCAGTTGTACATAAGGTCACTATGAGTTGTACCCTACTACACAGCACCTAATTACAACAACAACAACAATACCATTTGGATAATCACACTGATGTATATTTTAATCAAATATAATGCCCAGGTATTGTTAGGGTATACGATGTATTAATCAGTGTCAAGAATGTTGCTGGGGATGAGCCTTTTTTTGTGAAACATTGCACTTCTACCTAACAATTCCATTTTATAATGACAAAATGTTGATAATCAACTTTATCTTCAAAAAGACTAATTGAATTATGCTTTATTTGTATGATGGAATACTAAGTAAGCATTAGAATGATGCTGTAAAATAATAATTAACTACATGGGAAAGTATCTATAATGAATTACATGTAAAAGGAGACTGTCAGACCATATATAGAGAGAGAGGAGCGGGGACCAGAATAAGTATATAACATTAACAATAATTTTGGTGATGGGACCTACATTCTTTATTTTCTACTTGTTCTTCTATTATCTTCAATAAATATGGATTATAAGAAATTATAAGACAATTATAACAAATTAAATTTTTAAAAAGAATATGTGCCTATCAAAGAAATCATGCTTGTAAACAAAATACATTAGAAAATGAGAAAGGTTTATTCCAGTGCATTTATAATTAATTGTTCAAATATATTACATTGGTCCTAAGAATTGAGCCTTCCAGAACCCTCTTAAACAAATAAGCAAACAATAAAAACCACATATTGAAGGGAGAAACTTATAGTGACCACGAGCATGTAGTTGTGTATAGAAACCTTAGCAATGTAAAAGCTTAAAAACTAAACTCATCTGTGATGGCTTCTTATCTGAGAATGAAATCAGGTAGCAATTATTTGGAGGTGATTGATTAGAATGAAGTACTGTGTATAAAACCGTGTTTTAAGCTGGGTGTGTGGTACATGGCTATAATCTCAGTGACTGGGGAACCCGAGGCAGGAGGATCACAGGTTGAAGGCCAGAGATATCCTATGAAACTTAGAGAGACCCTGTCTCAAAATGAAAAATAAAGAAGGGGCTGTGAGTGTAGCTTAGTGGTAGAGCACTTGCTTAGCATGCATGAGGCCCTGGGTCCAACCCAGGGAAAATAAAGCTATGTTTTAATGCTTATAAAAGAAAATGTGTATAATATAAAATACTTCATGAACTCACAGAAAATGCTGGAAATAAAGGCAAAATTAGCCTAGGGGTAGGGAAATGTGTGAAATTTGTAGGCATTGGATTGGCTGAGGTTCTTTGTAGCACTACGTGAATAGAATTGGATATTGGTGGTAGGGGAGAGGGCTTGTTGGTTGTAGAAAGAACAGAAAGTCAGATGGCTTTCTATTTACCATCTTGGGCGGTATGACTTCTTTGGACCTTGGTTTTCTAATCTGAAAATGGGACAAAATAAGAATAAATTCCTATTCAAGTTACTAAATAAAAAGCATGTTTAAAATGCCCGGGAAAATGCTTGCCAAATACCAGTGATTTAGTGAATATTAGCTACTTGAATTTGGAGTCTCCCTTAAATGGCCTCAAGAGTAGCCATTTTAGATAGTGAATTCACAGCAGGGAGAAAAACTCGAGCAGTTACTCTTTCACAGAACTCCATGAACAAGTCCTGGGCTAATTTACCAAGGGCTGTGGAACAGTGAGTTGTCAGATTTTTATCATTTGTTTGGGTTCATATTTGACTTTGATAAGTTCACAAGTGCAGAGATTCTTTTAGCTGGAGAACAAGTCAAGTTTGCAGCCTAGCAACTTCATATTCAGTAGGTTAACTTGATTGACAGTCATTCTAAGGCAGAATAACAAGCCTGTGGCAATTAAAAACTGAACTGTTGAATAAGGAAATCAGGTTGGAATTTCGTCATCATGACACCTTTTCGCCTTCCATCATCAATACCTCAGGAAAAAAAATATGGCTCTATTTTCAAAAGAATAATTGTTGTAGGAGAAAGGAAATGCAAAAACTTTATGAAATTTCATTAACTGGGGTGTTTTAAAAATAGTACTCTCTAAAATGAAAGAACTGGCGAAACACAAGTCTCCAGGAATTGATGGGATACAAATAGAGATGTTTCAACAAACAGATGCAGCACTGAAGGTGTTAACATGTTTATGCCACAGATTTGAAAAACAGCTACTTGGTCAACTGACTGGAAGAGATCGATATTTGTGCCTATTCCCAAAAAAGGGAATCCAACTGAATGTACAAACTATCGGACAATATCATTAATGTCACACACCAGTAAAATTCTACTAAAGATCATTCAGAAGTGACTGCAGCAATATATAGACAGGGAATTACTGGAAAATCAAGTGGGATTCAGAAGAGGATGGGAAACCAGGGACATCATTGCTGATGTCAGGTGGATATTAGCTGAAAGCAGAGAATATCACAAAGATGTCTATCTATATTTTATTGACTATGCAAAAGCATTTGATTGTGTGGATCATAACAAATTATGGATAACACTTCAGAAAATGGGAATACCAGAACACCTAATTGTGCTCATGAGAAATCTGTACATAAACCAGGAGGCAGTTGTTCGAATAGTACAAGGAAACACTGAGTGGTTTAAAGTTGAGAAAGGTGTGCGTCAGGGCTGTATACTTTCACCCTATCTCTTCAATTTATACACTGAGCAAATAATCCTTGAAGCTGGACTTTATGAGGAAGAATGTGGCATCAAGATTGGAGGAAGACTCATTAACAACCTGTGTTATGCAGATGACACCACTCTGCTTGCTGAAAGTGAAGAGGATTTAAAACATTTACTGATGAAGATCAAAGATCATAGCCTTCAATATGGGTTATGACTAAACATCAACAAAACAAAAATCCTTACAACTGGGTCAGCACGCAACTTCAGAATCAATGGAGAAAAGATTGAGGTTGTCCAAGATTTTGCATTGCTTGGCTCTATAATCAACAACATTATATTCTACAACATTAATTCAACTATAAATTGATATAAACTATAAACCCATGGAAGCAGCAGTCAAGAAATCAAAAGACGCATTTCTCTGGGAAAAGTGGTGGCAAAAGATCTCTTTAGAGTATTGAAAAGCAAAGATGTCACATTGAAGATGAAGGTGTGTCTGACTCATGCCATGGTATTTTCAGTGGCATCATATAGTTGTGAAAGCTGGACACTGAACAAGGGAGACAGAAAAAGATTGATGGTTTTGAATTGTGGTGCTGGAGATGTCTATTGAATATACCATGGACTGCCAAAAGAACCAACAGATCTGTCCTAGAAGAAGTACAGCCAGAGTGCTCCTTGGAAGCAAGAATGGCCAAACTGCATCTTACATATTTCAGACATGTAGTCAGGAGAGAACAATCCCTGGAGAAGGACATCATGTTTGGAAGAGTGGCAGGTCAACGCAAAAGAGGAAAACCCTCCACCAGATGGATTGACACAGTGTCTGCAACAATGGGCTTAAACATAAATAAGATCATTTGCCTGGCACAGAATCGGCAAGTATTTCGATCTGCTGTACATAGGGTCGCTATGAGTCGGACTCCACTCAAGGGCACCTAACAACAACAAAGTGTACTTGGGGCTGGGATTTAGCTCAGTTGCTAGAGAACTGCGCTGCAGTCTCTGAGGTCCCAAGTTCGATTCCCAGCACCGCAAAAACGGGAGAAGGACCTGGCAATCCACTCCCAAGGCAATCCCGAAGCACTCAGCCACTGAAAACCCTATGAGGGTGGCTATGAGTTGGATACCGACTCAAGGGCACCTAACAATAACGACAAAGTGTACTTTACCTTTAAACGATTTGATGCTGTGACTATAGTCTTTTTCCAAAAGCTCAATGACGGTGGAACCTATGGGCTCAGTCATGTCTCTGGGAGCGTATCCTGGTTGACTAAGTCACAATTGCCAGGGCATCTTCAAGGGCCGCAAGGATCCAAAGACTTCATTCAGCTTACAAAAGCAAAATCTTAGTGGTTTCCAACTTTATTTCTTTGTATCTATCTTGTTTTCAAATCAATGCTGCCTGTATTTTCTTTTACCTTTTTTGTAAGTCACAATAATTCTGAAATGATTATTTGACTAGATGGATCAAAATTGTGTCCAAGGCTTTCCTTGATAAAAATAAAGTGTTCTATGATTGTCAAAAGCTTGAATTTAGGTCTTTCCAGACTTGCACAGCACATAGAAATGGATAGTATTAGGCATATGGAGTTGTTCATTTTGCAGAACACTAGCTATCAGATGTTCTTAAATAACAGGATGAAGAACACATGCTTAATTAGCTCAATTGTTTGTGGATAACTGTTGATGCTCAACTTTTCTTTCAGTTGTAACTTTAGAATTTTGGAAATTCTCTTTGATAGTTGATATAGTACATAATGCTTGTACATTGTGCTTTAATAAAATTATCTAGCCCTACAGAAATCCTGGTATAGTCCATTAAAATATTTTCACTCAGCAACATCATTATCATGTAAAATGATGCAGTCATCTTAAACTATAATTTTGCACGCTATATTTTGAAAATATAATATTCTACAACATTAATTCAACTATAAATGTGTTTCGCCATTACTTTTATTTTTAAAAATAGCCTTTAACATTAGATGTAATAGAGCTAATATTTACTTTGGCCATCTGGTCACTGACGGCCTATTCTAAGTGTCTTAAATTCAAGTGTTCATGAGTCAACAGTAAGAAGAGATGCTAACTGTAGTAGACTAGACTATGCAGTCTCCAGAGTGGGAATTGTTGTCACACAGTAACAGGGGGCCTAACATGTGGCTGTGTACATATTTCCTATGGCAGCAATAACAAATTACCACAATCTTAGGGCTAAAAGCAACACTGATTTACGATCTTATAGATTTAGAGGTGATAAATCTGAAAAGGGTCTCACTGGGCTAAACCCAAACTGTTGGCAAGATTCCTTCTGGATGCCCTGGAGGAATCTGCTTCCTTGCCTTTTTTGTCATCTAGAAGCTGCCACAAGGCTGGGATTTAGCTCAGTAGGTAGGGCACTGTGCTGCAGTCTCTGAGGTCCTGAGTTCAGTTCCTAGCACTGCAAAATGGGAGAAGGGCCTGGCAATCCACTCCCAAGGCAATCCTGAAACAATCAGCTGTTGAAAACCCTATGAGGATCACTATGAGTCTGCCGACTCAATGGCACCTAACAACAACAACAACAAGCTGCCACATTTCTTGGCTTCTCTCCTCCTTCCCTCTTCAGTGTCAACAATGGCAGATAAGTCTCTCTTACCCTGCATCATTCATGTATTGCTCCTTCTGCTCCCCTCTTTCACACTTAAAGAACCTTTCTGATATTATGTGGGACTCACCTAGGTGATTAGGATAATCTCTTTTAATGCTGTTCATTGTGGTTGTTGTTGATGGTGGTGTACTGTTGAGTTAGGTCTGACTCATAGTGACCCTCATAGGGTTTTCAATGGCTGATTTTTTCAGTATTGTCTTGGGAGTGGATTGCCATGTCCTCCTCCCATTTTTGCTGTGCTAGGAATTCAACCCAGGACCTCAGAGACTACAGAGCATTGCTCTACCAACTGAGCTAAATCCAAGCCCAGTGTTGTTCATTAGCAACTTTAATCCTATCTGGAAATTTGGTTCTTCCATACTGTATGTATTAGGGATCTGTTTCTATAATATATATATCTCATATATATATATATATAATCTTATATTAAATATTATATATCTTATATGTTTGTTGTTGGTAGGTGTCATAGAGACAAGTCTGACTCATTGCAGCCCTCATAAGGTTTTCAGTGTCTGATTGTTTCAGGATTGCTACTGGAGTGGATTGCCATGTCCTGCTCCTGTTTTTTGCAGTGCTGGAGATCAAACTGAGGGCCTCAGAGAGCTCAGAGCAGCGGTCTACCCACTGAGCTAAACCCTCGCCCCATATATCTTGTATATTACATATATATATATATATATATATATATATATATATATATATATATATATATTTCAATGGCTGATTGTTTTTTGGGAATGAGTTGCCAGGTCCTTCTCCCAAACCTACAGCACCTTGTGTTCCCAGGTGGTCTCCCATCCAAGTACTAACCAGGCCCAACCCTGCTTAGCTTCTGAGATCTAATGGGATCGGACACCACAGTGGTATGACAGCAAGTATCTTATATTAGATATTAGATATCTGTATATTATATACAATATTAGATATAATATATAACATATAACATATATCTTTGTTGATAGATGTTATAGTATATATATTATATATATACATCCATATATGTGTGTGTGTGTATATATATGTGCATATATATATGTATATATTATTGTTGTTGTTGTTAGGTGCCATTGAGTCAGTATCCCACTCATAGCGACACTCTGTACAACAGGGGAAACACTATTGTCAGTGCTTCTCTGCTGTTCATAGGGTTTTCAATGGCAGATTGATTTTTGGGAGGGGGTTGCCAAGTCCTTCTCCCAAGCCTACAGCTTCTGGTGTTCCCAGGTGGTCTCCCATCCAGGTACTAACCAGGCCCTACCCTGCTTAGCTTCTGAGATCTGATGGGATCGGATGCCACAGGGTTACAGCTATAGGCATATGTGTGTGTGTGTGTGTGTGTGTGTGTGTGTGTATATATATATATATATACATGATAGGAACTGATAGGAGTAGTCTCACTTAGCTATGGAGCCTGAGACTCCTGCCATGTGCAAGTTGGCAGTCTAGGCCAGTGGTGTTTTTAGTCTAGTTCTGAAAGTATGAGAAGCAGGTGGCTTATGGTGTTAGTCTTTATCTAAGTCTGGAAGCCAGAGAAACAGGAGCCCTGGCATGGAAGGGCAGGTGATGATGGATGTCTCAACTCAAGCAAAGAGAACAAATGTGCCCTTTCTCCATTTTTTGGTTCAATTTGTGTCCTGTAAGGGTTGGATGATGCTCACCCACATTGGTGAGAGCCAGGAAAACCTTTGATCAGTCTGCTGATTGCTAGTTAGACGCTAATTGCTTCTAAGGCAACTTCACAGATACACCAGAAATAATATGATAATATTTCAATAATTATATGGGCATCCCATAGCCCAGTTAAATTGACACATAAACCTATAGTCATGGAGTCCAGCCATTAAGACATAGGCATTTTGACGGAGCAATTCCACGATAACAGAGCATATTTTTACTTTTGAGAGAGCTGGAATCCTGTGTTTTATGTGAAATCTCTGGGTATTTAAATTATTTATTTATTTATTTATTTATTTTTTGCAGTACTGGAGGTTGAACCCAGGGCCTCGTGCCTACATGCTTTGCAAGTGCTGAACCACTGAGCTGCACTCCCAGCCCTTTTTTTTTTTTTTTTTTTTTTTTTTTTTTTTTTTTTTTTTTTTTTTTTTTTTTTTTTTTTTTTTTTTTTTTTTTTTTTTTTTTTTTTTTTTTTTTTACTTTTTTGAGACAGGGTCTCACTAAGTTACACAGACTGCCTCTGGTCTCAAACTTGCGGTTCTACTGCCTCCGCCTCCTGAGCCGCTGGGATTACAGGCATGCGCCACCAAGTCCGGCTGGTATTTAAATCTTTAAAATGAATAATTAGTGCTGGGGTTTGGCTGAGTTGGTAGGGCACTGCTCTGTGGTCTCTGAGGCCCTGGATTTGTTCTACAGCACCACCAAAATGGCAGTCCACTCCTAAAGCAATCCCAAAACAATCAGCCATTGAAAACCCTATGAATAGCAGAGACACAATGACATAGTGCTGGGCATGGCATAGTGTTGGGGATTGTTTCATTCTCTTGTACATCGGGTCACTGGGAGTTGGATCTGACTCGATAGCACCTAACAACAACAAAACAATTGTAATTTTTAACCCTATGATATGCATAGTATCTCAGTTGGTCCATCTTGGCGCACAGGTGGCTTGTTTACAGTCACTGATCTGTTGCATGCCTGACTCTGTAGAGGATCATTATCTTCACTTGAGAACATCTATAAAGCAATATTTGAGCAACACTGTGTGAAAAACACTGTGTAGGGATTTGAGGAATGATCACTGTTAGGTGAAGCAAGATAAATCCTAAACAATATGATGGACCTAGACTAATAAAGAGAAATTTAAGAGAGATTTAAAGCTGAGCATGGTGGCACACACCTGTGATCCTAATACTAGGCAGGCTTGGAAGTGGAATTCCAAGTTTGAAGCCAGCCTTGGCTATGTAGTGAGACCCTGTCTCACCCTCATCCCCCCAGAAAGATATTTAAAAGAAACTGTAGTTAGGTAGGATAACATTATCAAAAAGCAAGGATAGGACAGAACATTGAGACATGGAGAGTCTGGTTCTGATAGGTTTGGAAGACTGAAGTGAGGATCGTTTATCTGACAAAGTGGTTGAGTTTATACACAGTTTGCATGGCTTTCTTTAGAGTTTGGCTTTATTTTGAGGAGAAATAAGTTATTACTTCTTGAGCCAGGGAAATAGATGGCTAAGGACATTATTTGAAAAATTAGCATAACAAGATCCTGGCTTGGTGGTGCATTCCTGTAATCCCAGTAACTCTGGAGGCTGAGGCAGGAAGATCACAAATTTGAGGCCATAAATTTGAGTCCACATAACTCAGACACTGTCTCACAATAAAAAGTAAAAATGGGTTGGGGTAGTATCTCAGTGGTAGATCCCTTGCAAAGCACGTGTGAGGCCCTGGTTTTCAACTCTTGCCCCCAAGTACTGAAAAAAAAAATTAAAGAATTAGCATAACAGATGAAAGCATGAACACCAGAAAGATAATTTTTATTTATCCAGAAGTACAATAATGATAAGCCTAGATTAAGATGCTCAAGGTTGATTGTAGAAATAGGAAAGATGTTGCAAAGAAAGGATCAACAAGACTTGATGACTGACTGGTTGTGAGAACCTGTTGAGATAAAGGTAATGATAAGCTTTCAATTTTGAGGACAAGGAGCCCAGGGGAACTGGGTAGTTAACACCATTGAATTAAATGAAGTTCTTTTTAAGAGAAAACAGCTTGAAGCCAAGGACCAAACCTTAGGAGGTGACTATAGTAGAGCAGTCTGGGAAAGATGGGGAAATAAAAGGAAGGGAAGAGTAGAACACAGGGTCTCAGCACTGAGGGGAGAAGAGAGTTAGGGTAGGAAAAGAAGGACGCCACAATAAGAAGTACATTATTTTGTGGTATGAGAATGGCTTGACTACTACAGAGATAGAGATAAAAAAAACTTGTTCAAAAGAATTTGCAATGGAATTGAGGCAGAAATGATCAGTTATCTGAATGTGCAATAATGAGAAACCTGACACATTCAAAATGACATGTTGGCCACCTAGGCATCCACAAGGTAGATTGAAAACCCATAAAGCACGAGAAGAAGGATGTACTAGACTTTGAAGGGTTTATAAGGGTGCAGCTCCATCTATGACATGTGCTCATTTGGACCTCTGTTGAGTTCACAAAACCTCTTTTCCCCTGTGTAACGTTACTCTGTTCTTTACAACAGATTTTCAGGGAAAAGGAATGTCATCTGATTCAAGCCAAGCCAATTAGAATCTCTTTTCTAAAAATATATCATTGAACCTGAGGAACTTGACATTTATTTCTGTGTGGCATGAAATAAAGACATATAAACTCACACCCTCCAAGGGCCATGGTGTGTAACTAATAAGTGAGATTCAGCCAAGGGATGGGAGGAAGCCAGGCATGGTGGTACACACCTGTAATCCCAGTGGCTTTGGAGGTGGAGGCAAGACCCTGACCCAAAACTTTTTTAAAAATTAAAGTAAAATTGGCTGGAGGTGCAACTCAGTGGTAGAATACTTGCAAAGTATGTGCAAAGCCCTGGGTTCAACCCTCAAATGCCAGCAAAAAACAAAACAAAACAAAAAGTGGGGGTGGAGGGAGAGAAAAGGCAATAGGCAGGAAGCAGAAACTGCCTATATTCCTGTTGGCTTTGCTCTGCTTTGCACTGCTTCTGAGATTTCTCTCTTCCCATAGATTTCTATGATTATTTCAGTATCTTTTGTGAGCACTTCCTTCTTTGTTTATCAAGGTTGAAATGATTCTGTTACTTGTAAGCAAAAAATCATGAATAAGACCCGAGGAAAGGGTGAATGTAGACTAGTAGCTGACATCTTGAGGGTACCTGTATGTCAAGAAATAGGCAAGTGGAGAGAATCGGTACCATGAATGATCTGGAAAACCTGAAAGCCCAAAGTGGTGCTTCAGAAGGCTCCTGTTCTTCACCTAGTAGTTGACTCAAGCCTCAGTTCAAAGGATGCTTCTAAGAAGCTCGCAGTAACCCACTAATCCAGTTATGATGCCCACTATACTTTGTATCTTAAAAGCCTGGATGGCCCACTGTTAAAGGCTTAGTCCTCAGTGTTGCTATTGGGAACTGGTGGAGTCTTTAGTGGGTGAGGCCCAGCAGGAGGTTTTCCATCACTGGGGATGTGCTCTTGAAGGGTGGTGTTGGACCCTGGTCCCTTGCTGTCTCTCTTTCAATTCCTGGCCATAGAGGACCAGGCCTCTGCCACCACTCACTCCCACCATAACATATTGTGCCAAGGTAGGCACAGAGCAATGACACCAGGCAGTCATGGGCTGAAACCTCCGAAAGCCTGAGCTAAAACAAATCTTTCCTCTTCTTTAAATTTTGTTTTGTTTTTTTTTTGTTTTGTATTTTTTTACATTACTGAAGGGTTGAACCCAAGGCTTCTGGAAGCTCGGCAAGTGCTCTACCACTGAGCAACTCTCCCAGGCCTTCTTATATTTTGACTTTTTAGTTTTATTTTTTATTTTGAGACAGAGCCTCACTAAATTGCACAGGCTGTCCCTGACCTTGAATTTATGATGCTCCTGCCTCAACCTCCTAAATTGCTGAGATTACAGGTGTGCACCACAGTGCCCAGCTCCTTTCCTCTTTTTAAGTTGATTTATCTCAGGTGTTTGTTATAGCAGTGAAAGCTGAATAGCATAGTGCCTATTCAGTATGTTCCCACCACCATGTTGATATGCACATCCACTATCATAGCATTTATTTTACTGAACTTAAATTGTGAGTGTAAGGGCAGGCTCAGTGGTGTAGTGACTCAGGAGATTGAGGTAGGAGGATTGCAAGTTGGAGGCAAGAGGCAGACTGCATAAATTAGTGAGACCACATCTCAAGATAAAAACATAAAAAGTAGGTTGGGTTGCAGTTCAATTGTAGAGTGCTTGCAAAGTCTGTGCAGGGTCCTGTCTTCATTCCCTCCAACTCCAAAATTCTGAGTCTACCTACTTATAAAAACCTCTAGTGAAGCCCTTGTTAAGGCCTGTGGGTTCAAGGGATCGTGTACATTTTTTGAAACAATAGTTCATATCTTTCCAGTGGAAACCAATACTTGTCCATTTTAAGTTGTTGTTAGGTGCCATTGAGTCAGTGTCCGACTCATACCAACCCTACGTACAACAGGCAAAACACTATAGTCAGTGTTTCTCTGCTGTTCATAGAGTTTTCAATGGCTGATTGTTTTTTTGATTTGGAGTGCATTGCCCGGTTCTTCTCCCAAGCCTACAGCATCTGGTGTTCCCAAGTGGTCTCCCATCCAAGTACTAACCAGACCTGACCCTGCTTAGCTTCCAACATCTAATGGGATCAGATGTCACAGGGCTATGGCTGTAGGCTGTTCATTTTATACAGTGTGAATAAAGCCTCATTCAATGAAAACAGCTCATCCATGAAAATTTTAATGTAAAAATTAGAGTCAATCTCTGCAACATCATGAGAATATACCTAAAGACTAAAAATACGTTGTTTAATTATTATAATTATGAAGTTTTTTTAAAAAAAGTATTTAAAAATTTATTTTGGGAAGTTGATTGCTTTAACAACTATTAATAATAATTACTTTCAAAAGTAATTTCAGAGATTATTACATGACCATTTTAAGGATTTATATTTTGAATTCAAATATGGGATGGGGTTTAGCTCAATTGGTAGAGTGCTGCTTCACACACTCTGACAACCCAGGTTCAATCCCCAGCACCACAAAAAATGGGAGAAGGCAATCCACTCCTGAAACAGTCATTAAATAATCATTAAATAAAATAATAATGAAAACCTTCTCAGGGTCATTTTGGATGGCACCTAACAACAGACTGGTCACTGTGGTCATTTTAGACTGAGGTTTAGCTCAGTTGGTAGAGTACTGCTCTGCACTCTCTGAGGCCCTGCATCAATCCCCAGCACTGTACAAAGGGGAGAAAGACCTGGCAGCTGACTCCTGATAGAATCCCGAAATAATCAGCCATTGAAAACCCTATGAATAGCAGAGAAGCACTGACATAGTGCCAAGCATGGTACAGGGTTAGGGAGTGTTTCATTCTGTTGTCCATAGGGCCGCTGTGAGTCAGACCTGACTAGATGGCATCTAACAACAACAAAACTACAAATATGTAGAGTAAGGAAAAAGCAGAAGGTTCCTGATTATTTGTAATCTGCTTTTACAGATCTATTTTTGAGCAGGAGTATAATGTGCAGTTGGGGAAACATTGAGAGAAAGAACACAGGGTAGGTGATGGAGACAAGAAATACAGCCATCTCATAAAATGAATTAGACCTTTGACTGGCCTATACTATAGGTTTCTAGCTCATGGAAGCTTTAGATTAAGAAGCTGTCAGGTCTCCTAGTCCATTGGTACAAGTGATGCTTCTGATGATCCCAGAGTGAAAGCAATAGTGTGTGGCTCCTCACGGTAAGACCAGACAGTACGATAGTAAGAACAAAGTACAGTGGTAATTATAAAAGGAACCTAATTCAAGTGCAGTGCAGATGCTTGGATTCAAAGATGGTGAGCTTAACCAATGTTTCCAAGGCTTGATTATATACTAGACTACATGCTACAGGCCTTAGACAGACTTGCCATCACGAAGGAGCTAATTTTAGCAGAGTTGACGTGTATGTTTGAGAACGGTTCTGAAGATGCAGATCTTTGCATTCTGAAAATAAGAACCCATTTACTCATTCATTCTTCACACCTTGCTTTCTCTTTGCCTTGCACGGAAAGTATCCCATGTATAAGGGGGAGGCCACCATGCCATTCACGTCAGTGCTGGCATGTGTCAGCTTGTCAGTCCTTCTCAGTCTTCCTGCATGCACTCGAGCTACCTCCATCAATTTGTCCCCTCATTGAAACCCATTCCATCATCTTCTGGACATATTGATCTTCAGTCATGCGCATACTCATCATACTCTTCGTGGTGTTTCTGCCTGCAGGCCGCTCCTTCTCATTATTTCTATATTGGTCACTGTGTCCTCGCAGCTGATACCAATCACGCTTCCTACAAGTGGATTTCAAAGGCATTGAGCCTCTAGTGCTTCACTCACAGGGAAATAACTCTGATTCTCTCTTTTGCACCTGCAGCCTAGGCTCACTTAGCTGATTTAATTTGATGTCCAGTCGACATTTTCAAAAACTTTTTGAAAAGTACCTGCATTTTCAGCCACTTCTCATATTCCCCATCTTTACCCTATACACAAGAAAGAGGAGTTTTGTATAAAGAACACACAGAGAAATTGGAGCACATAGTAAAGGAAAGGATCAATATTAATCATGACTTGCAGTCAGACTTCCTTTGGCTGTGATCATCTCAGAGCCCCTGAGAGCGGCTCAGCTGGCTGCATTTTTAAAAGGAGCACCCTGTGAGAGAGCCAAGAGGTGGTTCTGTTTGCAACACTGCAGCTCTGCAAACCTGCCTTGCTGGAGAAAATTATTTGTATTCACTGGTTTCCTAGTAGAAATTCTCAGGATTGTTGCTAGGCTCCAGTACGCAGTATAAGTGAGCTTATCTCATCTATTGTGCTATTGTCAGGTGCCTTGATATTTGACTCATAGCGACCCTGTGCACAACAGGGGAAACACTATTGTCAGTGCTTGTCTGCTATGCATAGGGTTTTCAATGGCAGATTGTTTTGGGGGAGTGGGTTGCTGGGTCCTTCTCCCAAGCCTACCTGGAGTTCCCAGGTGGTCTTCCATCCAAGACCTTGGTTGGCTTCCAAGATCTGATGGGACTGAATACCACAGTGGTACAGCTACAGGAATCTATTGGATAGATTCTTTAAAACATTTGGTCCAAATAGATTCACGTAAAATAATAAAAATAATACCAGCCAAACCTGATTGAAATGTTATCCCAGCTGCTGTGCAGTTTACTTCATCACATTAAATCCTCAGTGATGTAAATTAGCTTCTATCCATGTACTACACACAAGCAAGTTGTGGCCTAGAAACATTAGACATCATATTTCATCAATTTTGAAACGCGCATTTTTCACATTTTAACGTCTTTGAAATTGGGCTGTATCTTACTATTGATATATCTCCTAAGCCTGCAGCCATAGCCCTGTGACATCCGATCCCATCAGATCTTGGAAGCTAAGCAGGGTCAGGCCTGGTTAGTACTTGGATGGGAGACCGCCTAGGAACACCAGGTGCTGTGGGCTTGGGAGAAGGACCTGGCAATCTACTCCCAAAAATCAATCTGCCATTGAAAACCCTATGAACAGCAGAGAAGCACTGACAATTGTGTTTCACCTATTGTACACAGGGTCGCAATGAGTCAGATACTGACTCCATGGCACCTAACAACAACAACGTATCTCCTAAAGATAGCTGACAGTTTTATTTTTCTGAGTGGCAGTTAAAATACTAGCATATCTTATACTCAACAGTGGCTAAAATTACTCCAAGTATGGTGCTCTCTCCAAGGTCAAGGAGTTCTAAAGACTTTTGCTGTGCTGGCTGAAGTTTTTAGGAAGAGCAATTATGCAGGTTGAAAGAGACCCTCTCAAGTGGTACTGGATGGAGCCGATGACCTTGGAAATTCCTCCTAGTTTTCAGTCTTTCTGACTCCCCTGTTTGATATGAAGATAAGGAGAGGACCTGGGTCTCTTTGCATTTCCTTTGTTTTTAAAATCTTTTGTTCTCTGAACTTTTTCTACATTGTCTTCAGCAGTCCTGACTAGTCCTTGAATACACAGGTTATCCTCGCAGGATTTATAACCTAATTAATCAGAGACAAGGGCAACCATCTCTTTGCTTTGGGACTGATAGTTTTCTGTTGCACATCGGGGGATGTGTCCCAGAAGGCATTTATCTTTCCTTACTTGTCATTCACATCGAAGAGTGAAGGAGTGAGGAAAGCAATGAATGGTTTCTCCTCTTGCACGCATTTCACCATCCTTTGCGGGGCTTTTCATGTTGCCCTGCCTCCTGTTTTAGTAGCACTTCAGAATGTCTGCCAGTCTGTTTTAGAGACAACTTATTGGCTGTGATACTGAGAAACATACAACTTATGTTTCTTAACTCTTTTTTCTGCTGTATTTTCCTTTCCAAATTAATACCGCAAATGGCAACTGTCTAAAAAGTGGGAACTTGTTAAGAGAACTGGAACAAAATAGCACCCAATCTAAGACTTCTGTGATAGATGTTAATGAAATATTTTGCTGTGCTGAAACCTCAACTTAACACTGGCCTGGGAAGTGAAACTGTCTTATGATCAGTAGCTTTAAGTCAGGGAAACTCTTGAAAGGTTTCCAAAGACAATTGCAGTTCTGTAATACCAAGTTTAATCTTGGGGCAAATCATATAAACAACTCCAGATACTTACCACACTATCAAAGATCAATCTCACTTTAGTGGTGACATCGAAGTTCTTGTTGACCTTTGGTGAAGGTAAATACTCATCTTGGGAATTGTCATATAACTGGGTCGTTTGTAATAAGATGGATGTTCTTAAAATTAGAACTCAGATGCCAAATATCACACTCTGATAATAGCTTTTTTAATCATAAGTTTCCTTTTTTATGCTGTGCTGTTGTTTTAGACTTAAAATCCATTACTTCAGGCTTTATACCTCTTCTTTGCAAGGGATCATTTCTTTCTATCCAGCCTGTGTATAGATAAAGGTCAAATTCCCATTTGAAAAAAATTTGGGAATTTCCAAACAGAAGAAATTATTTCTTGATTCATCTTTCTCTTGCCAAACTTGTACTTTCTCAACATTTGTCTGCCATCCAATTGTTTTGTCACCTGTGTTGAGAAATGTGATTGAGTGATTAGTTCAATTTTGTGCTATTACCTAACACATCACACATATGTAATTGAAGCAAAATGCGGCTGCAATAGACTTGCATGAGTGTTTGCCTCAGTGACTTCTCACAAAGAACTGGTGTAAGCCTCACTCCTTCAGGAACAGCTAGGTGACTAGGGCCACCTACGTAATTTGTGGGGTGAAGTGCCAAAACAAAACAAAACATCAAGTTCCTTCCTAGAGGTAAGAAACTCAATCTCCTCTTCCCACACTTGGTGAACGGTTGATATCCAAGGGATTACAACCTCTGGCACTAGATACCCAGACTGGGGGTGGGCAGGAGTTGACTCCTGGCTGCATTGTAGGATGGGCAGCCTTCCTGAGTGTTTGCACATAGGCCTCCACTCTAGGGACCAGCCCCAGCCCCCACCACTCCAGACTCAGGGTAGCAGTGGTAATGTGCTAGGGGCGGCCATAGGAGGAAGGAGGAAAACAGACCCAGGGAAGGTGGCATACCTTGTGAGTGGGAACTACATGCTCAGATCCATATTTCATTGGCCACTTGGACTTCACTTGCTCATCACAAACACAGAGAAAAAATGAGTGAGACTTTGAAGATGAGCTGGACGTGGTAGTGCATGCCTGCAATCCCAGCACTGAGGATTCTGAGACAGGAGGATTGAGTATTTGGGCCAGCCTGGGCTATCTAGTGTGACCTCATCATATATATATGATATCATAATATGATATATTATTATATATCATATGATGAGACTTCATTATATACATATATGATATAATAATATGATATGATATAATAAATATGTTGATGATTGATAGGTGCTGTCGAGTTGGTATCCCGCTCATAGCAACCCTCATAGGGTTTTCAATGGCTGACTGTTTCGGGATTGCCTTGGGAGTGGATTGACAGGTCCTTCTCCCATTTTTGCGGTGCAGGGAATTGAACTCAGGACCTCAAAGACTGCAGCGCAGTACTCTACCAACTGAGCTAAATCCCAGCCCATAATAAATATACGATATAATAAAATGAAGTCTGACTATATATGTGTGTGTGGTCCAACATATGTGTATATATGTGCATGTGTGTATACACACACACACACACACACACACACACACACATATATAGTCGGACCTCATTTATACACACACACACACACACACACACACACATAAAGAAAGAAAGAAAAAACGAATCTCAAGATGCTAAGCACAGAACATTAAACCCATTTCCAATTGTACTGTTGCATGCCCATGAAACCCTCCCTGAAGATAACCATTCTTTCTGTTGTGATCCACATACTTCTAATATTATATTTTTGCTTAATATTCTAGGTGCTTACATCACATACCTTTCTTCTCATGAATTATGAACTATGGAGCAGTCTGGAAGATGTAGTATTTTTCTTTGAATTTCTATTATATGTTTTTAGGTGCTCAAGGAATATTATTTGATTGCTGTCTTATAGTTTAAGTCAAGAATTGGGCAATTGTATATATAATACATTAATACCTGCTTCACTATTAAATCCTTTTTCTGGTTTAAAGGCCCAGAAAGAGCATAAGGAAGTTGATGATTGTCACCTGAGGATTGTGCTCTTAGGCAAATCAGTGGATGCCACCCCTGAGGGCAGATGGGCCTTTGTCTGAGAGATTCTGATTTAATTAACTGGGAGTTGAGGTCCTGGTCATTATTGCTTTTCAAGAGTTCAAAGAAACAACAATGAACACAAGGGTTGAAGTTGGTTATCAGTTTGGAATATCAACTGGAGTCCCTACACATGGCTTGTCCATAGGGGTTGGCTTTCTCAGTGCTAGGCAGCTGGTTCTGAGAAGCAATCTCTGAAGAGCAAATGTTGCAAGATACTGAAATTGAATAGCAAGATGTCCTGTGACTAGCCTATGTTGTTGTTGTTAGGTGCCATCGAGTTGTGTCCGACTTATAGCAATACTCACAGGGTTTTCAAAGTTTGCTGGTTGCTTCAGGAGTGGATTACCATGTCCTTCTCCCATGTTCATGGTACTGGAGGTTGAACCCAGGGCCTCAGAGAGTATAGAGCGGTTCTCTGTCAACTGACCCCAGCCTGACCTAGCCTTAGATATCCTAAAGCAATATTTCTGCCACATCTGTTCGTGGAGGCTGTCACTAAGGCTTACTCAGATACATGGGGAGAAAAATTAGACTCTTCTTCTTGCTGGTGGAATGTCAAGATCACGCTAGAGAATAACATGTGTGGTGTAATATATTGCTGTAATTATCTTTGGAAAATACAACTTTCCAAAAACTGTTACAGACAAAGGACATTTTAGGCAGAGTTGCAATATTAAGAAAAAAGTCAAAGAAATAGGCCAAGGTGTGGTTTATGCCCGTTATTTTTAATTCATAATCATGTTTTTACAACTACCAGCCTGTGATTCCTAACTCTGATTTTAAAAATTGTATTGATTTTTAGAGGCATTGTAATAGTAAAAGAATGTTGCTGAATTAAAAAAAAAAAAAAAGCAAAAGGCAAAATCTCTTTTGCAACTATAATTTCCTTTCCAGCTCCACTGCAATAAAGAAAGGTCCATTTTTTAATATAAGATCTAGACTTTGGAAGGACAATTAATGTAACTGCCTAATTTTATGTCTGTGTATTCAAAAAGAACATTGAAAAACCTAAATTTTATCAAACTTGATATTGGCATGACCTTTTGATAATGATCCCATCAATTAAGATACTAGTTAATTAACTCTTTGTCCAACCCAATTCAATCCAGCCACCAGTTTATATGGTAACAGGTGTTCTTCCATACCTGCCTGGCTTCAGGTCTTTGCTGGTCATTGTAATGTTCTGGAACTTTGCAGAGCGATACATTTAGATTTAGTTTTTAGATGTATAATGGTATTATTCTGATGTTATGAATGTTCACCCAAAGTTAGAAAACAGTACCATAAAGTTTTCTCTTTCAGCATATGTACAATATCCATTGAGCAAACTGAGCTCATTTAGGCAACCTGAAATTAATATAAAGAGCACATACATATAATATATGGGACTCTATGGAGTGTTCATGGAGTAGTAGGTGACAATCCACTCCCAAGGCAATCCCCAAACAATCAGCTACTGAAAGCCCTATGAGGGTTGCCATGAGTGGGACAAGACTTGACAACACCTAACAACAATAAGGAGTGTTCATCTTTGGTGAGAGCGCACTTAGCAGTACTAAACACAGGCTATAGAAGCATCTTGGGAGAAGGACCTGGCAACCCCCTCCCAAAAACCAATCTGCCGTTGAAAACCCTATGAACAGCAGAGAAGCACTGACAATAGTGTTTCCCCTGTTGTACAGAGGGTCACTATGAGTCAGATACCAACTTGATGGCGCCTAACAACAACAACATAGAAGCATCTATGCCTTTGCTTTATCACAGGTAAATTTACACTCACCTCATATTTTCTTTCCAACAACTAGGAAGTATAGGTAGTAATGGAATGAGGGATAGATCACGAAGCTAGTCTTAAAGTGTAAGTTGCTATCTGGTTATCTTCGGCAAAATTCAGTCGTAAGGCAGAACCATGAATTTATCTACACTTAAAAGCACTTACTGACTTAGTCTGGAGTTGTTAATCCCTTATCATTCTGAGCATTTAAGAAACATTAAAGTCCTCCTTGTGCCCTTCTAAATGGTCCTTAGATTTTTCTGCTTTTGAAAAAATAAACAACTAGCACTCCTCACCCTCCCACCATCTTGACTCTCCTTTGGCTTTTTGAAATGCAAGGATGAACACCTTCTACTCCCACTTGTCAGTGTTCCACCAAGTAAAAGGCTACCCCCTTTATTCAACACCAAATGGAGTACTCAGAAAAATGTGGGTTCTTGAACCAACTTTAGATCTCAGAAATCAGTAAAATGTCTACCAGGCTACATTTTAACAGGTGATTCTTATAAGAAATTTTGAGACTCAGTGGCAAGAGCTTTACTACATTAACTGCAGTCCTAGAATTGGCAGAATGGGCCTTTTGAGGGCTTGTTGAAAATGCAGAATATTGGGTTCCACCCCACATCTACTAAATCAGAATCTACATCTTAACACGTCTTTGTGACTAGTATTCTCTTAATGTATGAGATGTACTGAGGCCTGAGTCCAAATTCCTAAGCATGGCAAATACAGCTCAACATAATGGTTACTTTCTGTGCCTCCGGTTCCTTCTTCAGCCTGTCTCCTTAATGTGCACTATCTATGTGAACCATTCCATCTATACAAGATAGCTTTGTCCTATGATTCAACATAAATATTTGCAGTTTCTTTATAAGTGTTGCCATTCCATAATTGTATCCTTCCAGACATGTTGAACTTCTGTAGCCTTGACTAATTCTCACTTGGTGAATTGTCATTCATTCTTGAAGATGACCCTTCTATAAAGCATACTTAGCATCTGTACATTTGCAATCCTATTTTCATAATTCTGTCATTCATTGCAAGTCCTAGAATGTGTAGGGAGCTCAATATCATATATTCTCAAATCTAGTCTGTACCCTTGCAACAGGTTGAAAGAGCTACAAAATCAGTAGAGATTAGAATTGCATATGGACTGGATTAATAGATCAAGAGCTATAGCTGATTTTGTAGCCTTCTAAAACTGTCGAAGCTTGCAGAAATAGCACTGTGACATCTGATCTGGTGAGATCTCAGAAGCTAAGCAGGGTCAGGCCTGGTTAGTACTTGGATGGGAGACCACCTGCAAACACCAGGTGTTGCAGACTTGGGAGGACCCGGCAGCCCACTCCCAAAAAAATAATCCACCACTGAAAACTCTGTGAATAGCAGAGAAGGAATGACAATATTGTTTCACCTCTTGTATATAAGGTCACTATGAGTTGGACACTGACTGGATGGCACCTAACAACAACAACAAAACTATTGAAAAGGTGCCAGTTAGATTTGAAAATATACAGTGATAGTTGTTAAGTGAATGATTAAATAAATGAATAAATACTTTGCCAATTTCTTCTATTCACTATTTTCTCTAATACAACAAATCCACTACTGATAATAAGCTTTTAAATTACATTTTCCTGTATAGAAGCTAATACTGAAAGAAAACAGAGTCACAATGTATTTTCTAAATTAAAAGAATAAAAGTATTGCATAAGTATACTTTGAATCCTGCAAAATACATGTATTAGTGTTGTGACTAATTATGGTTGTAGTAAAAAATTGTGTCTTTCAGGAAAGGACCATCTTTTTTAGGTTTGAACCTTGTTATATTCTTTATAAAAAATGTTAACTCTTTAGATGGTTATACTTCTACCATTTTTTAGCTATATATTTTTTTGCTATCTCTACTATTATGGAAGAGAATTGGCAGGGCAACTCTGAATTTATTCCAGAAGAAATAGGAAGCTACAGAACATCTTTACATCTCAAATTTTCTGCTGTGATATAACTATGACAAAGAACTCAGGTTGGATCAGTTTCAGCTTGGCTAGAGAACACAAACTTCACATATGCTCTTTGACTCTGGCAATGTTATCTTTCAGGATTTTCTTTTTGGGTTGTCAGGCTTTCTTCAGATGAATATATCCTTGATGAAAATGAGATCTTAATAAAACGTTACCTCAGATACTACAAAATCACACACATACTGTACTTATAAAAAAATTACAGAAAAATTTCATGTTATATCAAATGCTAGCAGATAAATGTACCCAAGTTGCTTGGCCAGAAAAATACCTGAACAGTTCATATTACTCATTTCAATAAAGAACATCCTCTTTTATTATTTTTCCTGCTTGCAAAAGTAGTGTTTGTTTATTGTGAAAAGTATAAATCCTTCAGAAATATAGTGGGAAGTTCAAGTCCATGGTTATTATTGTTAGCATATTATCATATATTTTTCTAGATTTCCTTCTCTGCAGATGCTGTGATATATATATTATGGTCCATGAAAAGAATGAATACTTGTATCTAAGATGAACTGGAGGGAACCTACATAAACAACTACTACAAAGTCTTTGTCCAAAGGTTTATGCAGTATGAGTCATAGCATATACCTAAATGGCAGAGGATATACTTTTTCCTTTTTGTGTTTGGTATGTACATAAGCATTATAAACACTTTATGAATATATACTATAAGAAGTGAAATATAGAAATATAGTATTAAATGAAATGATTACTCAGAGTTTCTTTTAATTCTGTGCTTATATCTTTTTCTGGTATAAAAATTGACTGTTAAATAGATATTTTTCTTGATAATTGAGGAAGAGGATTTCTAAATTGAAAGCACTCCTGAAACAATCAGCCATTGAAAACCCTATGAGGAGGTCACTCTGAGTCAGACCTGAAGCTATAGTGCCTAACAACAACAACAACAACAATGTACTAGGATTCTTTTAATTATACTGTTTATAAGAAAAGAAATGGAAATTAATGGCCACTTTGTAGTGAACTTTATTGAGCAGAAAATTACCAGTTAATCCTTTTTCATTCTTATATTTTGAACTTAATTCTTTAAGGAAAGCTTGATTATATTCAAATTTTGGTATTTCTAGTTTTTATTAGTTTATTTTTGGTGGCTTGAATTTTCATCCTTATTTTAAGTTACTACAGGTAAATATCCCCAGTCTCCACTTATTTTTCCAAGATATGTGTGATTTATAGAAAATCTACTTATACATACACATGGACACGTTCATTTACAGATATTGGAAGCATATTTTAAGTTCAGGGTCAAGGCCTAAATATTCCAGTTGATTAAACTTAATGAGAATAAGGCATTTGAGACACTTGAATAGAGGACGCTATTCATAGTTCCAATGATTAGGTGATAATTATAAAAACTGGACCCAAATGACCTTTATGTGGGAAATTCTCTAAAGAAGGGGAGAAATCAAATTCTTGTCCTAATATGATATTGTTCTTTAAGATGATTCCTAAAATGATAATATTAATTACCCTGGAAAAGTTTTGAAATGCAATTCATCAGTGGTGTTGGGCTAGATTTAAAGCATGGCTCAAGGTCAGGAATAAAATCACTTTGCTCAGCAGGAATATTACCTTTGTGACTTGAATTTGAGAGGACAGATACTCAGCATTTTTCTTTGAGATTCTTTGTGTTTTTAATTTCCTTCTGTGTTTTTAAGAAACTAAAATGGAAACTGTTTTACTCTCGTCCTAAGACTATATGGTCTATTTTCTGAAGTGTCAGAGGCAAAGTTATTATGTGGTTATATGTCCTTTTTAAGTCTTAATTATCTTTAATATTGTCTCAATTTGCATAAACATGAAAATAGATAGATGGATATATATGTGTGTGTGCGTGTGTGTGTGTGTGTGTGTGTGTGTGTGTGTGTGTATGCTGTTGTTAGGTGCCAGTGAATCATGTCCAACTCATAATGACCATTATAGGGTTTTCAATGGCGGACTGTTTTGGGATTACCTCAGGAGTGGGTTGCCATATCCTTCTCTGTTTTGTTTTTTGTTGTTGTTGTTGTTTTTTGTTGGGTTTTTTTTTTGGTGCTGGGAATCGAACTCAGGACCTCAGAAACTGCAGAGCGGCGCTCTACCAATTGAGGTAAATCCCAGCCCATACGTATGTATACATACATACATACACATGGTAGCGATCAAACCCAGGGCCTTGTGCATGGTGGGCAAATGCTCTACCACTTGGCCACATCTCCGGCTCCTGTCCATACATATTTAATTTATCTGATTACTTTGCAACAGTGTAGCTAGAATTGTAATGTTCCACTTGGGTTCAAATTGTTACAGTTATGATGCCTTCTGCCATATAGTACCGATTATCTCTTGGAATCTTTGGGTAATCTGGAAATTGAAGAACACTCCAACGCATGATGTTTTAATGATATTGACTATGACAAATGAGTGTTTTCCTTTAATGTGAGCACATATCCCATACACTGTAATAGAAATGTGTCCTGCTGTCATGTGGATCTCATTCTACAGAATTGAAAATGAGTTTATGAAGGAAAAGAATAGGAGGCAATGGGAGAGAATGATATGTGTGTGCTGCTGTTGTTAGGTGCCATGGAATTGGGACTAACTCATAGTGACTCCATGCACAGCAGAAGGAAACACTATCCGACACTGTATCATGCTGGGACTATGTCAGTGCTTCTCTGCTATTCATAGAATTTTTTTGTGTGTGGTACTAGGGGTTGAACCCAGGGCCTCATACTTACATGCTTTGTAAGTGCTGTACCACTGAGGTACATACCCAGACTTTTTAAAAAAAAAATTATTTGGAGACAGGGTTTCACTAAATTATGCAGACTGCCTCTGGTCTCAAATTTGCAGTCCTCCTGATTCTGCCTCCCAAGCCACTGGGATTACGGGCATGTGCCACTGCACCTGATTATTCACAGAATTTTTTATGGCTAATTGTTTTGGGAGTGGGATGTGGCATGCTTCTATCCTTGCAGTCTGGGGGATCACACCCAGGGCCTCAGAGCACACAGAGCAGCACTCTACCCACTGAGCTAAACCCTACCCACAAACGTACAGTGTGGAAGGGAGTGAAAGGTGAGGGATATTTTACTAAGGTTTCAGACATTAGGGACAGATGTCATCATAAACTGAGTTCTGGGATGTAGAATCTAAGATTTACTGTGAAGGGATTGAGGAATGCTTTTAAGCATGTCATAGTGAGGAACAGGGATGAACTGGCAGAGGTAGAACTGGGATGTTGTTCCAACAGAGGCACAGCCACTCTCACAGAGAATTCTGCAGCTCATGTGGTCCTTCACAGTTTTCTCTGCTTTGAAGCAAGGGGGCCTGGCTTAGCCTCTATACAAACCTTTCCTTCACTCCATCCCCTATAGCTTACAGTCATCGGGGAAGAGCTACCTCTCAAGGGAGGACATGATTTTGAGCAAGATAGAATCTTCTCAGTGAGGGATAATTTTAGGTTAGGAACTCACCTGAGAGACCTCAGCCACTGACACTTCCATCAGTGTGGGCATAAGCACTTCAGTTCTAAAAGGGAATCTAGACAGCACTCAAGAACACCTGCTATAACTTCTATAAATATAACTGAATATCCCAAGAGGGCTAAATTTGGGTCAGTTGGTAGAGTGCTGCTCTGCAGTCTCTAAAGACCTGGGTTCCATCCACAGCACTGCAAAAATGGGAGAGGGACATGGCAATCCACTGTAGAAACATTCCTGAAACAATCAGCCATTAAAAACCCTATGAGGGTTGCTGTGAGTTGAACATGACTTGATGGCACCTAACAACAACAAATATCCCAGGAAGGAGAAAACCACAGCCAAGTGAAAATGGCAGGGAAAGGCCTCCAACATAGATAAAGCATCATGGGCAGAGGTCCTGGGAAAATGCTCAAGAAAACAGACAAACAAACAAACAACAAAAAAAGAATTTAAGGAGGCCTGCAACCCCCTCCCAAAAATCAATCTGCCATCGAAAACCCTATGAACAGCAGAGAAGCACTGACAATAGTGTTTCCCCTGTTGTACAGAGGGTCGCTATGAGTCGGATACCAACTCGACGGCAACTAACAACAACACCAACAAGCTAGTATTACAATATGGAAAAATATTTTTGGAGGAATTGGACAAAGGGACATTGACTTGATCCAAGGAAAGTGAAATTGTGGCTGAGATGTGATGCTAACAATAAATATGAAGAACAGCACCTATTTTCAAAGTAGAATTGAAGGTAGAATCAATAAAATTGGGGGATGATTGGATGCTATAAGTGAGAAGAGAGGTCAAGAATATGTTTCACATTTCTGGTTTGAACATCTAAGTATATAGTGGTGCCATTTTTTAAGATAAGGGATATAAGGGAATGGGCATTTGAAGGCGACTATAAAAGAGTACTTCGGCCATTGACAGAAACTTAGCCAAGGCCACATAAATACATTGATTTAATTATTACAAATCAAAATACAAACAACTTCACTTCTATTGCAAACTTTTGCAACTTTATGGCTCTCTCTCCCATGACTATAACAGGTCACATTTCCTGAAAAGCAGTAGTCATTATTGGAAACCACAAGAGAAGCAACCTAACAGTGTAGGCAATACCACTTCAGAAATGCTTATCAACTGAGATTTCATCATATCCCATAACACCTGTATAGAATAACAACAGGATGTCAGATGGTTCTGGATCCATTAATAGAATATTACATTATTTTGGTGTGATGGATTCCTGTCACAGGAAACACGTCTGCTTAGTCATTTACTCAATTGTTATTTTGGTTGTTGTTGATGTCTTTGTGCCTACAATTTACTAGAGACTGTCCTAAAGTTCTGGGGAACATAATGAGGAAGAAAAGACCCCTGAGCCCTTCATGAAACTTACAGTCTAGTCAAGGGAAAAATATAATAAACTAGTCAATAACTGTCTACAATTGTACCACCCTAGCATCTGATCCCATCTGATCTCAGAAGCTAAGCAGGGTGGGGCCTGGTTTGTCTTTTGATGGGAGACTGCCTTGGAACACCAGGTGCTTGAGAAAAGGACCCAGCAGACCACTCCCAAAATAACCAGCCAGCGAAAACCCTATAAATAGCAGAAAAACACTGACAAAATTGCTGGGCATGGCACAGTGTTGGGTAGTGTTTAATTCTATCATACATAGGTCACTCACTATGAGTCAGAACCAACTCAACAGCTCCTAACAAAAACAAGTCAGTAATTAGGTAAAGAAAATAATTTCAGAAAAAGTATGTATATATACATATACATATATATATACACATATATACATGTATAATACGTACATACATATAAATGCATACATATATGAGGCAAAATAGTGATTAATGCCAGGTGCTGTGGGAAGCACAGTATTCAAGAAAGTGGGCACAGGAGGCCTCTCCCAGGAAGTGAGGAATAAGGTAAGAGCTACACAGAGAGAAGGAACTGTTATGTGACTTCTGGGTGATCTTGCAGAACAAAAAGAAGAGAAAGTTCAACTACCCTATATGGGAACAGGCTTAGAATGTCCAAGAAGCAGGTGAAAGACCCTTTTAGACTGGAGTATAGTAATTGCCAGGGAAAATACCAGGAAATGAAGATACATTGACCAGAAGTGTCTCAAGGCCATGGAAATGGTCATTATATGTTATTCAAGGAACACTATAAAACCATTGAAAAATGTAAGTAACTGAGTTGACATGGTTTTATTTCTGTGGTCAAAAGATCACCTTGACAGGTGTGAAACATGAAATTAGAGGGTACATGGGTGAAGCAGTAAACATGGTCCCTATGACTTGGACTATAATGGTAGTAATGGAGATGGAGAGAGGAATGACTTGAAATATATTTTGGAGATAAATCTAGTAGAAAATGTTGATGGTCAGAATCTGGAGGTAAGTGAAAAGGCCATTTCTCAATTGACCAGAGGCTTGGATATTAGAAAAGTACATAGTGAAATGAAAGTCTATGGGAAGAATAGCTTTGCAGAAAGAAACCTGTGTGCTATCTTATGGAGATTCAAAGGAGGTTATTTGGCTTAGTCTGGAACTGAAGGAAAGAAGTTGGAGCTAGAATAATCAGCCTAGGAGTCACCAAACAAAGGATATTGATTCATGCTGTTGGGCTGGGTGCCATCATCTCACGAGACAGAATAAAAGAGGAAAGGGAAGGACTCAGGACCAAGCCTGGGACCAGTCTGATATCTGTAGATCTTGCACAAAAAGAGTTCATCAAAGACTACACAAATACACATATATTTTCCTCTCCCCAGGGTGTAAGTGTGTCCAAAGATGACTTTTCATTAAACAGCAAGCTATGAGGAAAACCAGAAAAATGTGCTCTTATGGAAATCAACAGGAAAAAATGTTTCAATAAAGAGTTGAGGGTCAAGAGTGTTGGTTGCTGGTGAATAATGAGGGCTGCTCATGTAAAAATCATTGGCAGGCTTAGTAAAATCATGTTCTGAATGAAAGGAACAGGGACATGATTGCACAAAATGAGTGGGAGGCAAAGACATACAAACACCAGGATAGACTACTCTTTTGATGTTTTCTGATAAATCAGAGGAAAAAGATGACATTAGCCAATAAGGAGGGAGGAGAGGACTAGAAACGGGTGTTAAAGAGAAGACTTAGAGCATGTTTTTATGATAGTTGAAAATTTCTGAGAGGGAAAGGGATGATGTAGGAGAAAAAGAGATCATTGTAACAGTGGTGTCTGGAAGGAGTGAGGTGAAGAGAAAGCTGGAGCCCACGTGAAGGGCTCAACCACTTACTGAACAGGGGCAGGATGGGTCTTCCACAGAAGGAAGGCAGAGAATGGGTACAGATGCAGAGACTGGAAAGCTTTGTGATGGAAATTTGGATCCATCCTCCCTGCCCATGAACTATGAGGCAAGGGGAATGGCAGGGATGGTTGAGGTGGCAAGTATATTAGAAGGGCAGAACAAAGGAATACTAAGGCTATGAATCTTACATGCCTTCTACAGAAAAGGCCTAAAGGAAACCTCAGTTTATCACTAATTAACCCTATTTACCAGACAAGGAAAGAAAGAATGACAACAGCCAGTGCGAAGGTCCAATGCTGATTTAAAAAAAATGTTAAGCAATACTAACCATAGCAGTGAACTTCTCCAAATCTAATGCATTTTCTCCACTCATCAGCTGAAGTAACTTTCTAATCATTGAAAATTATGGACCTATCCACTTAAGTTTAGTATATATTTCTCTGAAGAGAAGTTTCTAAATTTAGGAAGAGTCTCAGTATTTTTTTCTTTTTTATGAAACCAAAGAAATATTTCTTCTTGGAGGGGATTTTCAATTTGCCCTTTCCTCCCCATAAATAATAGGTGATCACCCCTTTTAGAGCTCATGTAGGGTAGCTTGTAAAATATCTATTTTTAGGGCTGTAAAACTCACCTAGAATGACCTTATATCTCTGCATCCTCAACTCATTTTCCTCTTTCAGCTGTGCAGAATTTTAATTGCATGAAGGTCACAAGGGGGAAAAACCTGCTCATAGAAGTGCATTTGAGGGCAGATTTTATCATGCTTAATAAAATGCCTGTTCTACAACATAGTCTATTATTGTGAGAACAGATCATCCTGACCTTATAGATTCTCCAGTATGGGTGTTTGTACCTTCCAGGATAACTCTAAGTGTGAAGGAAGGTCAATTAAAAATAATGTTCTGTTCCATTTTTATTATTGTTTGTTTAATATTTGATAGGAGGGAAACTAAATCTAGGCTCTGAATACTTAGTAGGAAAAAGCTATATGTTAAAAGTTTCTACCACCCACAAAATGTATGTATGTATGTATATATTTCTCTTCTCTCAGTGTTGATTATCTAAAAATGATGTTTTACTATTCAATGTGCTTTCCTTTGTCGAGATTGTTGTTGTTAGGTGCCATTGAGTCACTTCCCACTCAGTGACCCTTGTAGGGTTTTCAATGGCTGATTGTTTCAGGATTGTCTCAAGAGGGGATTGCCAAGTCCTTCTCCCATGTTTGCAGTGCTGGGAATCAAACTCGGGACCTCAGAGACTACAGAGCAGCGCTCTACCAACTGAGCTAAATCCCAGCCCTTTGTCAAGATTAGGAACCCTTATTTATTCTGTTTATTTACATTTTCAACATTCTTAAATTTCAGAAAAGATTTTGATGATTTATAATTTACTTTATCAAATGCAAGAAAAAGTGGGAGATTGAGTGTTGCTGAAATTTGAAATTGAGGAAATAAGAATTTAGGATGACTTAGTATTTTTATTTATGGTTAAATGTTTTTTGAGTGCTGAACTATAATTTACAGCGTGGTAGAATTGGAAGTGTACCTTTAAGCCAGTGTAACTTTGCAGAAATTGAAATCTATATCCTGTGGAAAAAAATAAACACCTAGAAACTTAAAATGTTACCTGGGTACATAAAGTAAAGCAAATATGACTATAAATTTTATAGATTTGTGGACTGGACCCAATTTGAAAACATTTTTGAGTCTTTCGTGATCTTATTAAAATGCAAACTCACACCCAGTGTGCTGTAATGATATGCATTTAAGCACCAATTTTGTATGCCTCCAAGACTCCTATTCTCATCTGCAAGAGGGCTTAAAATATAAAATTCTACTTTTTCTCAATAAGTGTGTCATGCTTGAGTATTAGAATGTCTTGTTATTGGTTAATACTTATCTTCATCACATGCACACAGTATATACATGTTCTTTGGAGACATGATCCTTTATAAATGTAAAAAATATGTACCTATTGTTAATGTAGAGCTGCCAGTGTCTATTGATGATACATGATACATGATATTTTTCTTTGCTTTTTTAGAATGATTGATTTTTGTCTCTATGTAGCTTTTATGGTGAGATTGAGTGATGATTTTCTCTCTCAGAGGCATCAGTAGAAACATATCCAACTGCCCCAGGCAGTCATATGCCACAGCTGGCACCATATTTAAACTACTTCCCCACATAACTGCATAATTTTGTTACCTTGTGATAAATAGCAAAGCTCTACAAAAAGAAATTTTGCAAAAAAAAAAAAAAAAAAGCAAGAAATTCAACTTTTCCTGAGCTAATACTGCAACTCTGTCAATTAGGCCTTTCAACACAGACAAAGACATTTGTTTGCAAATTAAAGTAACTCATCAAATTCCAGCAAGACTCAGCAAAATTCCAAATCCCATTTCCTAAAAATGCATCCACATTCTTGTTAGGCATGAACAATTAGATACTCTCTGTGACATTTAGTGGCTTCTCAGATATTGAAAAACTTTTAAGATGAAGAAAAAACACTATTAACTAAAGGAAAGGCAAAGAAGATAACAAATGAAACAAAAATATTAAAAATGTAAACTCATAACTGAGTGCTCTGGAACATGCCTGTAATCTCAGTGACTTGGGAGGCAGAAGCAAAAGTAGCCCTAGTTCAAGGCCAGAGGCAGCATGACCCTGTCACAAAATTAAAAACAAAGAAAATGGGGTTGAGCATGCAGGCAAGTTGTGGAGCACTTGCTTAACATGTGAGAGACCCTGAGTTCAACACCCCCAGTACTGCTGAAAAAAAAAGAAAAAAAAAAGAAAAAAAAGTGAAATAAACAATTGTTCAAAAAGATACATCCTAGAGAAAAATGAAGGCATGAGATAAGATAAATTGGTAGATCTTTTCATTTTTTTATTTCAAGGTCTAGCTTTGATTTACTTGTCAAGTGATAGAGGTTTGTAATGAAAAAATAGGCCAATTTACAGTATGGATTAATAGAATGCCAATGCTTTAAACACAGGATGATGAATTAATAAAAACAAAACAAAATAAAACCCAGCCATATACTTAATGGGGCATTTGAAGAATTACCTTAAAAATCTACTTTTAAAGTTTTATGCTTTTGAAATTACTACCTATTTCTTTGCTGGGATTTAGCTCAGTGGGTAGAGTGCTGCGCTGTAGTCTCTGAGGCCCCGAGTTCAATTCCCAGCACCGCAAAAAATGGGAGAAGGGCCTGGCAATCCACTCACAAGGCAATCCCGAAGCACTCAGCCATTGAAAACCCTATGAGTGTCGCTATGAGTCGGATACCAACTCGACGGCACCTAACAACAACAACAACAACCTATTTCTTAGCAACTTCATCAAAATATGTCTATACCAAGGAAAATATGGAAACCTTTATGCTTGTACTTTGTCAAACCACCATCTAATCTGATCTGTTGCCTTGTTTTCTGAATGCTGTCTTTGCTAGAATACCTAAAGGCTGCTCTCATATTTTCCCAACCTTTTTATCACTCATCTCACTTCTTAGGTTCTCTGAATTCTACTTATTAATTTCTGCTTCCAAAGTAAAATGATACTCTCATCTAATGGATCTTCGTATCCTTGGACAAAAAACAAAAACATAACAAATGCACAAACACACCAAAAAACCACAATACAAGGTGCCAGCATAGGACCATATGTGACGCCATTGATGCTATTGGCATGATTTGCTGCATCTCTTCTCTTCTGTCCCCACCAAATTATGTTATGTTGAAATCCGTTACTTCTGTTCATGCAGCTTGACCCTCCATCTCTCTACAGAGAATTGAACTGTCAGCCTTTGATGTAACAGAATAATTTAGGGGATGAGGTTTTGTTTTTTTCTTGGAAGATCATTCTAAAAAAATGTACTCCTATCTACAGACATAAACCTTAAATTCTATAAGAATAGGAAGAACCATTCCCCTTTCAAAAGGGCACTTATGAGATAAGTGAACAGTTCACATAATAAATCTAAGGTAGACGTTTCTTTCAGAAACATTAATGGAAGCCAGATAATTAAGCTTCCTGGGGAATAGAAGATTGAGAGAAATAGGACTGGTTTTGATTCTAGGTAGATAGTGAGAGAAAATTACTTATAAAACAAGGAATTATGGTTATTTTTATTAGAATGGATAAGAACATAAGATACTGGACTGAAGGTCACTGAGAAGCATTCATTTTAGGAAATGTTCATTCATAACTTGAGTTCCAGTAAAAGACCCAGATGTGGTAATCAGTTTGCTGCAAATGTCCTCCAAATGATCCCAAGCTACCACTAATATCCACAAGTATGGTATGATCAGGTTAGTTCTCAGTTGGTGGTTGCTACAGTTTGTCCAGCTGGGCCAACCTTTGGGTAGGCTAAAAATTAAAAAAGAGTAGAGCAGTGAATTTAAAGAGACAGAAGATTCCAAGAGAGGTAATAATTCAAGCCAATGTCAACTCTCCATATATCCGAGGGAAGGTAGCCTGGTCAAGGTCAAGTTTAGCAGCTGAAGGTCTTTGTTTGTTGCTTACTTAAGGGAAATGAAGAAAATTTTCGGGATTCAGGTTTCATAGAGTCTGAAACCAATACAATGCAGACTGTATTTAGTAAACAAAAAATAAAAATAAAAGTACAACATTATGAAAACTATAAATGAGGTCCAAGGCATTGGAAGGGATGCATAGAAGTGAGAAAGCCTGAAGCTTAAGTTTTAAATGCGCCCTCCACATCTGCCATTGAGGACAGAAATTTCTCCCTACTAGTTTTAAGCCTGGATCTTTCCAGAATGAGTAAGATTTATAGGTTACGAACTGACTCAGGATGGAAGAGTAGCAGTCAGGACTGAATGTTAGAGTCATGTGGAATGTTTATATAAAACTTGCTTGGGCTCCATCTCTAGAGATATCCACCCAAATTGTCTGTAATGGTACCTGGTCATTGATATTATTTAGCTCTTTTCTCTGTGTAATTATAACATACAATCATGGTTGAAAGTTACTGATAGATTTTAATAATGGAGGTAAAGATAATTGTGTAGTTACTCTGTATGGAACATGTACCCTGAGTGAGAAGACATTGTGTCACACCCTTTATAGGCATTATCTTCTTCATACCCATGGCTCACAGAGGCATGTGTATTATTGTCTCTTAGATGAGGGTTCTAAGGCTCAAGGAGCTGCCTTAAGTCAGACAGCAGGTGCAGAATCCCATGTCTAAATTCTAGCCACTTCTTTCTTTCTGTAACTTCTCTATAACCACATGTTTCTACCTCATTGATTAGTAATATCTTTGATGGGGAAAGATAAAGCTCAATACTCCATAGAATGAGCTAGGGAACTAACTAGGTACTACTGGAGGAATTTTTAAGGACTACCTTTCAAATAAGTCTTTGAAATCCCAGGACCATACCTGCAATGAGTGAGCAGAGGCAACTGTTTACTATTTATGGATCTGAAAGACATTCTCATAGAAGCTGAAGTTTGAGGGTTAAATTCACAATCAATAGCAGTGGTGCAAGATTTCCTTACACTTCTCCTCATTAGCTGGGTCATTTCTGATGCTCCGGGAGGGTTCCTTGCTTTCTAGTAGTTATCACTGTCTCACTGTATCTATGGATTCCTTTTTTTAAAAAGGTTGGTTTTTCTGTATTGCATCAGCTGGTCCTGAATTCCTGCCTCATCCTCCAAGTAACTGGGGCAACAGATGTACACCATTTCACTCAGCTAAATTCCTAGATAATAAGGCCTTCCCTGCCCTTCCTCTTCTTTCTCTACATCAACTGATGGCTAACAATATGTTTGCATATACCTTGTGTAGACATGGATACATAATTCCTTGTTTAAACTCTTGATTCTCTTATTCTGCTACCAAAATGAGGAGTCTACCACTGCTGTTTCTTGTAGCACTTATTTTTTAAATTACTCACTCATGTCTTGATACTTCTTTTTCCCTTGATAATTGGACAGCTCCATATCCTGAGAACTGAATGAGTGTGTATCAGACCAGTAACAATTTTTGAGAGGTATCATATCATATTTAACTCAAAATACATGCATCTCATATGACCACCATCTGTATCCTTAGAGCAAATTTATGCAACAATTTTACCCCATCTAGCTGGCTATTAGTTCTGAAATATGCCAGGCTCCCAAAAGGCTAAAAAAGTTCTTGATGTCCATTCAAAATTCCAAGTTTACAGGAAGATCAGAGAATTTCCATGGTGTCTGTGACTTAGTGACTTACTCTCATTCTTACTCCACAAGCAAGGCAGATGAGATGCAGAAGGAGGAACATGTGAGGTGGCATATTTACCAATACATTTTCAAATATTTTTAAATAAAGATGTTTCCCTTTCTCAAGAAAACTGAGTACTATTATAAATTTTTTCACAGAAATTCCCATTTTGGGAAAAATCCTTTTAAAAATGTTTAGTGACCCTAATTATACCTCTCTCATGTGATTCCAATAAGCAGTCAAAAAAGGACACATTTCTGAGGAGTGGAGTGTAGATTTAGAGATTCCAGATACTACCCAGTTCTGTCACTCTCTGCTTGATGATTTGAGGTCCACAGTCAAGTCTAATACATAAATCAGGAGAAATCATTAGAAAATATCTCAAACTCTCCTTCCTTGTTAGTGCAATGTGTTCAGTCAGTACTGATTTATGCATGGCATTGAATTTCTCCTTTCTTTACTGCAAATGTGTTCTTTGATTGCTTTCAGGGAATTGGTTAAATGAAACTATGCATTTTTTATTCTGGATAGGGAACAGAAAGAAAATGCATGATACTTTTGTATCCTATGTACATATTTTAGGGAAAGTCAAAAGGGAAATGAAGGTACAGTTTCCATAATTACTGAGTACCTACTCTGTCCTAGAAAGTGTTACAGGGGATGGAATACAGTAATGAACAAATGAGACAGAATTCCCTGCCTTCATGTAAAAAGTTGCCCACGATTAATAGGATAAAATATGAAGGTAGATTTTTCTCTTACTTGCCTTGTCTATCTATTATGACCAGCCAGCACATATTTGTTCTTTTTGTTTTGTTTCTGTGTAATTTGTCTAATTAAATGTTCCTCACAAATTTGTAAGACATGATTACATTTAACCTATTCTATATGTGAGGAATGGGAGAAGGACCTGGCAATCCACTCCCAAGGCAATCCCAAAACAGTCAGCCATTGAAAACCCATTATGAGGGTCACTATGAGTCAGATACCGACTCGACGGCACCTAACAACAACAACAACAACAACAACAACAACATGTGTGAGGAAAGTCAAGGTTAGTAGTGCCTAATCTCTCACAGCAAAGCTAGTGGTAGAGTTGACTATGCACTCTACATTTTCCAACTTACAATGACTTACACTTTCCAGTCCCTCCCCAATCCTTGTGTTAGTATTATTTCTTCTCATGATTTAACACTATTTACCACTCCTAGGAAGAAAAAATGCTATAATTCTCTTTTCTTCTATCTTTGTCACACTCCATGTGCAAAAATTATAATTATATCCATCCCAATCCATAGACCTAAACAAATCTAAGCATTATAGAACAATAAAAATACAATTAATTGCATTAATAAAACAATCAGAAATCTGGCGGTAGCTCACATATGATTTCACTCTGGCTTTATAGTGACCTAGATACCACAAGAATATTCTGATAACCACATAGGCAGTTTGACCTAGGTCTTGGGTTAGATTTTATTTTCTGCCCTTATTAGTTTTGCAGCCAGTATAATGTAACTGCTTTGTTTTTCCTGTAACTTCGGTGGTCTCTTTCATTGCTAGTAAATGCTGAAAACTATCTGTAGGTAAGTAGATGCTCCCTGGAAGAGATAATAACAGGGATGATAGTGATGATTTAGAGTGTCTTTGGACATGGATTTGGAAACAAGACTTTCTTTTCCAAAATCTATTGCATTAAAGCATTTTTTCCTAATAACTATTTGTGAACTAGTTCATAGATGCATTTCAACAGAGAATCTGTGGCTTGAAAGGTAAACATACTTTTATCTATAGGACAATAGTGACTTCAGTTTTTAGGAGCAATGGCTGAGCAAGTAACACAGATGCTTTTGCAAAAATGTGCATAACTAAATGCTGATAGTACAATATGGTATTCCTGATATCGAGCAAAAGTAAATAAAATCCATATTTTCTCACCAAGAAATATTCTTTAAGAAAGATAAGGAACATGTCAGTTTGGGGAAGCTAGAAACAAACATTCCCAACTGATAAGTGAGGAAAAGGGTTCAAGTCTTAGAATATGCACACACACATTTGACACTCTGGCCATTTCAGGTTATCAAATTAAGTACCCTGAGAGGCAGTAGCCATTTGACAAAGTGTATGGGATGCAGCATAAAGGTTGAGGACCTGAGACCTTGATTCTGTCCCTCTCTGAACACTGACATTCAAGATGAAGGAAGTAAAGTTATGCCCTGGACGGCAGCTTCTGGAGGAAACATGTTGTTGTTACATGACATCGAGGCATGTCCAACTCATAGTGACCCTTACAGGGTTTTCAATGGCTGTTTCAGGATTGCGTTGGGAGTGTGTTGCCATATCCTTATCCCCTTTTTATGGTGCTGGGAATCAAACTCAGGACCTCAGAGACTGCAGAGCGACACTCTACCAACTGAGCTAAATCCCAGACCCAGAGGAAACATGGTATAGACTTACTCCATTTAATTTAAAGCTTATAAGGCAGAAAATGGTAATGAATTTCTAAAAAGGAAAAAAAAATTAAACACAATCTGACTATACTCATTTTTTTGTTGTTGTTATTTTTTACTTATTGGCTTCACTAGACCCGAGCAGAATTAGGATGGAGGTATTGTTCAGCTTTGGAACCTTGTTATTGTCTTCCTTAAATTATGTTTTTCATCCAGAGGATGTTAGTCTTAAATTTTGGAAATACCACTAAAGTTTGTTGATTTTTACCAAGTTACCTCTGCTTACTATCCCCAGTAACTATTAAAATGCCTGGCACAGAATAGGTATTCAGCAAATGTTTGTTGAATGAATGAATGAACACTATATCCTCATGTTCAAACCATTTCCATATCTAAGATTTGTTTTTTATGTCTATCTTACCCTCCCAAACTATGCTTTTAAAAAACGGAGATACATCTTACATAGCACAAAATTTACCATCTTCAAGTATATAATTCAATGTTTTTGGCATAGTCACAGTTATGCAACAATCACCACCACTTAGTTCCAGAATACTTTCATCTTCTCCAAAAATGACCCTGTACCCACTCTCATTTGCTCCCCATTCTCACTTTTGTCCAGGTCCAGGTGACCACTAGTCTAGTATGAATTTATGGATTTGCTTATTCTGGATATCTCATCTAAATCATTACAAGATATAGTCAGTTTTGCCTGGCTTCTTTCACTTAGCCTACCATTTTCAAGGTTTACCTACATTGTAGCATGTGTTGGCACTGCATTTCATTTTTATTGTTGTTGTTGTCCAACTCATAGCTACCCAGGTACAACAGGTGAAACAGTATTGTCAGTACTTCTCTGCTATTCATAGGGTTTTCAATGGCTGATTGTTTTGTGGGAGTGTGTTATTGTGTCCTTCTCCCAAGCCTACAGCACCTGGTATTTCTAGGTGGTCTCTTATCCAAGTACTAACGAGGCCCAACCCTGCTTAGCTTCTGAGATCTGATAGGATCAGTCGCTACAGCGGTATGGCTGCAGGCTTCATTTTTATAGCTAAATGATATTCCATTTGTATGAATATATCACATTTTGTTACTGCATTCAATAGTTAGGGGACATTTTACCCACTCATCAGTTGATGTTCATTTGAGTTTTTACTTTTTGGCTATTATGAATAGTGCTTCATGAACATTTATGTACAAGTTCTTTCTTCTGAATAATTGCCTAGTTGTGAAATTTTCATTCATATGATAACTCCGTTTAACTTTTAGAGGAGCTACCATCCTGTTTTCCATGGGAGCCATGCCATTTAACACTCCCACCAATAATGTGTGAAGTCTTCCAAATTTCACCATTTTCATTAAAACTTACTATCTACTTAAAATATGTATAGAACTATCTTAGATGATATCTCATTGTAATTTTTATTTGTGTTTCCTTAATGACTAATGATTATGAGCATCTTTTCATGTGCTCTTTGTATACTTGTATATTTAATGGAGAAATGTCTGTTCAAATCTTTTGCCCATTTTTAGTAGGGTTATTTGTCTTTTGATTGTGAATTATAATTTATATATTTGGAGCACTGGACCCTCATCAGATATATGACTTGAAAATATTTTTTTCTCCCATTTTGCATGATGCCTTTTCACTTTTCACATCCTTCAATGCAAATCCTTCAATGCACATCCTTAATTTAGATGAGATTCAATTTCTCTCTCCCTTTCCTTGGGGGTCTTGTGTTTTGGGTTTCAGTTCTAAGGAACCAATGCCTAGTCCAAGGTCACAAAGATTTGCATGTATGTTTTCTTCTAAGAGTTTTACACTTTTAACTCGTACATTTAAGTATTTAATCCCTCTTGAGTTAATTTTTGCATACAGTGTGAGCTAAGGGTCCAGATTAATTCTTTTATACCAGTTGTTAAGCCAAATTATATTTTTCTAATGGCATGAAGTCTTTTCTTTCTGCATCTGCTAAATAGAGTGTCTCCAAGTATGGTTCTTCATGACTTAAGGCAGTAATGTGGATGAGCAATTTGGTATTTTATTTGATTGGTAACTATTTTAGAAAAGTAGCTCACATGTTCCCTTCTGACTTGAGAGTTATTATAAAGATAATTATTTTAGTAAAACAATGTTGTTTTAAAGAAAATCATAGAAAACCACAACGTAGGAGGTACTTAGATGGACAAATATGATGATAGTAAGATAAGAATAAGATAGAATAGAAAGTATTGTTTGGTAAGTTGTAATTGAGTAATATTTCACTTAGATATTAGATGTTAATAACTTTGTAGAGGGGAATGAGCTATTAAAACTTTTAATTAACAAGAGCTACTGCCAGTCTGTAAGTGCTCATTAAGTTCCAAACAGTGTTCCAGGCACTTCATAAATTACTGCCTTTAGTCCATACTCAGTTGCTTCTCCTGAAGTCAGATGGCCAGCAAAGAGCAGAGCCAGACTGTGAGCCCAAGTCAATCTCACCTCTAGCCTGCACAGTCCCCTTTATACCAGGCTGCTTTCACCCCTTAGTTCATAAAAGTTAAAGCTTCAAATGAGAAGAAAAGTTCTACCAGTGCTGGCCCAGGCCATGTGGGTGTGGGCAAGCACTACAGTCCCCTCTCAGCATTACTGAAACAGCTATTTTTGTTTTCTTTTTTCCCTTTATTGGTAAATGTTGGTGGAGTGCACAGTAATACAGCATTTGCTTTTACCATTTTGCAACTATTTGACCAGCCTCTCTTCCTCCTCACCCATTTCCTCCCTTGTTATTTTTCTTCCCCTGTTTTCTCCTTTGAGAGATATCCGTGAATATTTTATTCTCTTGTGGATGTGCATAGTTACTTGCCATTTGTTGAGATCTATATTTAAATTGAATGACAGCAATTAAAAATTACATGTTTATTGTTTTCATGAGGTATTATAAAAAGTACATCACCTCAGATTCTAACATTTCACTTAGGTTCATAAAATTCATCTTGAATGTATTGATTGCTTTTCTTTCTCTTTTCTTTCCTCTCTCCTCATCCCCCCCCACCTCAGGTACCAAGAACCTAGAATATTAATATAAAGGACACAAAAAGCTTCTGAGTTTTGTCTCATTATCCTGAGAGGCAATGAATCGATGAACATTGGGTATTGAGTTTAAGTCTTGAGATATTCCCATTAATTATTATGGGTAAATCTTTCTGAGCTTTTTTTCTCATAAATTGGACAGTATGAAATATGTCATAGGATTATTCTGAAAATTACTTGAGATATGTTTGTAGTGCCTGGTTTTATAGTATTTACCTAATAACTACACCCATTGTTAATTTTGTCGATGTTGTTTTTCTTAGGTGTTATTGAATCAGATCTAAGTACAACAGAAGGAAACACTACTCGACACTGTGCCATGCACATGATCGTTTTATGTTTGAGCATATTGTTGCAGTCACTATGTTTCCTCTCATTTTGAGTCATGCCACTTCAGCAAAAGGAGGTCCTAGGGGCTTTACAACATTCCCATAATGAAAATTGACTCTACTTTGACGAGAAAACTCTTCCCCAATCATCCTCTTGAATGCCTTCCAAACTGAGGGTCTCATTTCCAGCACTATATTTGACAGTGCTTTTCTGCTATTCATAGGATTTTCAATAGCTAGTTATTTTTGGAGTAGGCAGCCAGGTCCCTCTCCTTAGTCTGGAAGCTCAGCTAAAACCTGTCCAGCATGGGTGGCCCTGCTGGTGTTTGATGTACCTATAGCATAGCTTTCAGCATCACAGCAACGCACAAGCCTCCACAGCACAACAAGCTGAAAGACACATGGGGGAATTTTATTACACATCATATTATTTTATCATCATCATCATCATCATCATCATCATCATCATCATCATCATCATCATTATTGTTTTTTGGTTGGATGGTACTTGGTTGAACCCAGGGACTCATACATCCTTTCCAAGTGCTCTATCACTGGGCTGCACCCTCAGCCTATATTTTATATTTAATCTTGACACAGGGTCTCATTAAGTTACACAGGCTTCCTCTGACCTTGAATTCAGGATCCTCCTGCCTCTGCCTCCTGAGTCACTGGGATTACAGGCATGGAACACTGTGGTCCTCCTCCTCCTCATTATTATTCTACTAAATATTTTGGTAACATCAACACACTTCAAAGTCCATGCATGGTGAGAAACATGAGTGGTCTGGTGAGTATTAACTGGCTTCCTCTGCAGATAAAGATTCTTCCATCTAATGGAAATCCCTAACTACAGTCATACTATTCTGGCACTCAATCCTGTCTGATCTAGGAAAGTAAACAGGGTTGAGCCTGGTTAGTCCTTGGATATAAGACTACCTTGGAAAAGTTGGTACTGTAGGCTTGGGAGAAGGACTTGGCATCCCACTCCCAAAACAATCAGCCATCAAAAACCCTGTGAACAGCAGAGAAGCACTGACATAATGCTGGGTATGGCACAGGGTCACGTAATGTTCCTTTCTATTGTACATAGGGTCATTATGAGTAGGACCCGACCTGACGACACCTACCCACAGCCACCCTCTGCAGATAAAGATTCTTTCGTATAATGGAAACCCCTAAGTAGTGTTCAGAATATACAAGGGCTAGAAGTATGCTTATGGCTTTCAAAAATGCAATGTTGTCCTTTTCATATCAAACATGATCTTAATTAAATCTGTTGGCAACACTGATTTATACTTTCAATAACCAGAAATATATTACCCAAAATGAAAGTAAAGAGTCATGACTCTTGACTACTCTGTTTCTGAAAATGCCCTGCTGGGTTTTACACATTTTCTTTAGGTTAAGTAATATATTTTATACAAGCTTTGTAATTATATTTCTATAGAAAGATGCCAAAACACACCGCCAACCATGGTCCTCTGAACCTAGAGAGACTAGTTGTAGGGATTGCTTTGTCACTAGAACTTGACTTGCTATATACTTTTGTGGTGATATAAAAATGTACTAGTACAGTTTTCAAACCTTTTGATCTGGTACAAAGGAATATATTTATATGGCTACCAAGCACACAGGCATTTCTAACTGAATAAAAAAATCATTTTACCTTTGCTTTATACAGTTTCCTCCTATATTTTCTGGTCTATTTTTTCCAACTCTATTTCATTAACAAAGTCCGCTTCATTGATTTCACAATCTGCAAATGGGTTGCAGCGTACAGTTGGATAAACACTTTGTTTCAAGAAATAACCATTTGGCTTTTAACTCACTGCCAGAGTCAGATCAAGGAATTTTATGAAACACCTCAAAAAATCTTAAGAAGATTTATGAACTTCTTCCGTCTTTTCCATTGCATGCCAGATCTTTCTCTTTGGTAGTGTGGTGCTTCTCGCTCTTCCACATTGGTTCAAGGTGTTCTGCATACTTGTGTTTAAGGGTTCAAAAGCACTCCATTGCATCATGAAATTGTGTATCATTTCCTTTAAGCACAATAAAAGATGACTCCACCGAATCTATCCTATTCTCTTTTATTTCTTCCTGCACACTTTCTATTAATTTTCCTACCTTTGATAAGGTTTGCATCTCATATGAAGTTCATCTAAACGAATGATTTGTATTGAATGTCATGTTTAAATGTGAAAAAGAGTATATTATCACAATGAAAAGGAAGGATGTCGAATGAAAGAGCAGACAGGCACGGCTTGATTGATGTTGGGAAGTTATTTTTGCTGTGAACTCCCGTCAGCCTAGAAATCATAAAACAGAAAGGAGGCTTGATTCAGCTCACACGCCCTTAGGGGGTGTGTGGAAAAGGATTTAAAATTCTGATAGAGTAACTTCAAAAATGGAGCAACTGAAATAATTTATTTCACTACAGAGCAACCAACTGAACTTTTACGTTGAAATGATTCTTTTTGAAGTTCCTCATAGTCTCGGGCAGGCTCAGAGTGGTCTCAGCAGCTTTGCTGAGGATACCGGGGCTGGGCAGCACTGATTTCCTCCCCTGGCCCACAGAATAGCAGCTGCTCTGGTCCTTCCTGCACTTTCGCAATCATCTCTTCCTCATTAATGAGCAAAACAACTAAAATCCCATGATTTCCAAAAACAGATGAAGAAAAGGGAGGTTGCATATAATAGTGAAGTTTTACTTTTTGCCTTAGAAAAAATTTCTGAAGTTTAGTTTGGGGCATTGTGTGGAGGCAAAAGACGAAGTATTACAGCCATTCTGTACTTGGGCATTTTTATTTGTAGTGGATGCCACATTCAAATAGCCAGAATTATTGATATTTGGGCTGGTAGACCTTTACATTATCTTAGAAGAAGAACTGGAAAAGTAGAGAATAAGGCAGGAGCCTCTGCTAGTTGGTGATACATGACATTCCTTTCCGTTATCTTCCCTTTTTTATTAAGCTATACCTGGACTACTCCATGCATCTATTTGTGCTATACGACCTAGAGATGAGGAGCATCACATCTAGATAATGTTTTCCAAAGTGACCCCATCTGCAATAGTTGTATAAATACCACAGTTAACTAAAACACAGAATAATGGCAATGAGGTCTATAAACTGAAAAGGGAATTTCCACTGCAATAGTCAAAAATAAAAATACACATTTGATAAACATTGTATTTGTCTATGCATAGGCATGTGAATGGATGGCCATTCATACTATAAAATGTATTTATATGTATGAATGTCTAGACTTCTTGTGATTATTCCACATATCTGTGGTGGTCTTGACTCACAAATCAAAAGCTATTCCTCTAAAATTTTAAAATCAATTTTAAAAATCAGAGGAAGATGATGACAGAAGAAACCCCTTAATTAACTATTTAGTGGGTCAGAAGTTTTAAAAATAGAAATAAAAAGGAAAAATGTATTATCTAATTTGTCTTTGTGTATACCCATACTTTGAGACAAACGGTAAAAATTTAAAAGGATGAGAATTCATCTTTTTTTTTCAATGACCATCTCCCTGGAATGTACATATTAAACATGAGATCCTTCTATCTTGCAAGGATGTAAAGAAACAACAGAAAATACACTGATAACATAAATAATGTGTGATTTTAATATTTTCCAGGACTAATTACCTAAATTGTTATCCATTATTAACAACAGCTAAGGGAGACTACAAAACCCCAGAAAGAAAAAAACATCATATCAACAGCAAAGACAACTATTTATATTACTAAAATTTTAGTTTTTTTTTTTTTTTGAGGCAATGACTTTCATATTTTCAAAAAGCCTCATGATCATATACATAATTTGAAACCTAGAAAATTCTGTATCGTGGTAGGAGTTAATATTGAATAATTTCCTGGTTGAATTAAGATTTATTTAATGCGAAATGCTATAGTCAACTGAAAAGAAAGCCTGTAGGTAAAAAGATTTTATATTTGAGGGCAATTTTTGTCCCCCATAAAAGAACACCTAGGTTGAATTCTATGCTAATGAAACTGTCTGTCAGTGGAGCATATGACGATTTTCATAATTCTAGTCCTGGCTGAGATGTTGGGGAAATGGCACATAGCCAGAATAATTAAAATGAGATTTAAGGCCATATTTTGGAAGGCTTTCATTTTTCAAGGTGGTTATGTCTGCAACTGAAGTTAACTTTTGAAGTCTCAAAAATCTTGTACGTATGCCTGCTGGGTGTGGTGGTGGTGCATGTAATCTCAGCAACCTGGGACACAGAGGCAGGAGGATCATGAATTCTAGGTCACAGGGAGCCTGTGAATCTTAGCTTTTGTCTCCAGATCAAAAATAAAAATAGGGCTGAGGGTACAGCTCAGTGGTAGAGCAATTGGGAAGTGTGTGTGAGGCCCTGAGCTTAGCCCTTCAGTAAGGCAAAAACTTAAAATAATATAAATATAAATAATATAAATAAACTTAAAAAACTTATTATAATAATAATAGTAATGATAATAATATCAGACCCGGCAGAAACCCTGGTATTGTACAGTCATGACTTCTGATTCAGATCCCAGCTTTGCCACTTCCAGCTCTGTGACCTTCAAGAATTTAACTTCTCTGAGACTCAACTTTCTGGCTCTAAAATATTTAATATGAGGAAGGTTCTTATTACGTTCAAACAAATATCTAAAGTATCTGCCATACGATACTCAATAAATCACAGTAGCTATTAACATTAGTATTATTACTAGTATAAGCAAATAGTGATTATTATTCCTATTGACTTAGGAGATGATCCTTTGTAAATATACTGAAAATAAAATCCATTTGAATGAACATGTCAGATTAAATATATCTAATATAAGATAAATTAATGGGGCTATGAATGCATTGGCATGATATTGGAAATGCGAAATTTAGTAAATTGCCTCAATTTTTCTAATATGGCAGAGTGGATACGGTTCTTGAGGAACCCATATTGTTACTTTCATAAGTAATTTGATCACCTTTAGGATTTACCCTTTTTCCAATCAATGTTACTCCTTAGGCACTTATGCACCATGTTGTAAACTGTCCATACATCCCTATGATTAATTCTTCTTTCTTACACTGGCCAGACAACAGTATTGATTTTTCCTGGGATACGCCTATGTGTTGACCCAAACCAAAATGCACACTTTATTGGAAAAAGTATTTCCTTTATACTAAAAAGTGAGCAAGGTGAGTGAGGGTAAAGCAGGAAATCTGTCTGGGAAAAATTTTATACTTTTATAGGGTTTGTTGGGGGAAAAAAAGTAAAAGAAAAGCTAAGGACAGTTGGATGTGATGGGTGTAGGTCTCTCCACAAGATGTTACTCATCCTCCTCCTTTTTTTTTTTTTTAATTGACAAAAATCTGTCCCTTTGTATACACAGAACAAATACATTGCTAGTTTGTGGAGCAAATGTACCTGGTTTCATATGTTGGTTCATGAGTTCAAGGCCAGGGACAGCCTGCATAACTTAGTAACTTAGTGAGAACTTGTCTCAAGATAAAAAAAAAGAAAGGGGGCTGGATGTGTAGCTCAGTGGTAGAGCACTTGCCTATCATGTGCAAAGCCCTGGGTTCAACAGTCTAGTAGTGCAAAGACTTCAGCAGTATATAAATCACAGATCCCAAACTCACATTCTGAATATTGCCGCTTTTCCTAGGTTTCCATGAGACTAAAATAACTGAGTGTTATTGACCTGGTGTTTGACAGCAGGTGGTGGTGGGACCAGCACAGTCTGGAGGGCACAGGCACCACATGAAGTGGGCCATGGTCTCTATAGCCTAGTTGTGACTTTGTAAAAGTGAAGTCCCAGTGTTAGATACAAATTCCCATTTATGGCCACTCCAGAAATCCAGGTTTTAAATGAAATCGCCCTACTTTTAAGTTATTGGCAAGATATTCAAAGCCCTTTTAAATACTGTGTAGGCAAAATAACCTTTCTGATTCTCAACCTTCCTGTACAAAAAAAAAAAAAAAAAAAAAGGAGTTAATGTTTTTTGTTTCATTAAGAATGTTGGAAGTGACCTGGGCATGATGGTGCGTTCTTGTAATCCCAGTACAGGGGAGGCAGAGGAAGGAGGATTGGCACAAATTTGAGGCCAGCATGGTCTACAAAGGGAGTTCCAGGCCTGCTGGGGCTATGTAGAGAGACCCTGTCTCACAAAAACAAGCAAACAAAAACTAAAACCACCACCACAACAAAAATGTTAGAAATGTTAGGCCAGGAGGGTAGTTCAGTGGTAGAGTACACAAATATAAAAGTTAAAAAAAGGAGTGCTTGAAGTAGAAATGAATTAATGGATAGAAAGTACATAGCTTAATGTCCAACTCTTGGGCGGTCCTCCAGTTATATTTTCATGAGTATTTTTTTTTTTATTTTGCTGTGAATATGTCTGTAGGCACACACATACATATATTGGGCTGGGTTTTAGCTCAGTTGGTAGAGTGCTGCTCTGTATACTCTGAGGCCCTGGGTTTGATCCTCAGCACCACAAAACTGGGAGAAGGACCTGGCAGCCCACTCCTGAAACAATCAGCCATTGAAAACCCTATGTACAGCAGAGAGGCACTGACCCAGATCTGAGCATGGCACACTGTTAAGGAGTGTTCTGTTTTGTTGTACACAAAGTCACTATCAGTCAAACCCAACTCTACAGCACATATCAACAATAATAACATATACACACAGTGAAATAAAGAAATGTTCCTGATAATTACATAGTTTCTCTATGTGTAACTACTCTCTTCTGATATCCATTCTATGTTAATTTTTCTTTCAATTGTCTCATGAAATGACCAAAATCTTCATTTCTGAATCATCTTAGCCACGACTAGTTGGGCTATTGTAGTTTTCCATTGACCAGAATCACAGGGCATGTTGTTGTTGTTGTTGTTAGGTGCCGTCAAGTCAAGTCCGACTCATAGCGACCCTATGTACAGCAGATCGAAACACTTGCCGATTCTGTGCCAGGCAAATGATCTTATTTATGTTTAAGCCCATTGTTGCAGACACTGTGTCAATCCATCTGGTGGAGGGTTTCCTCTTTTGTGTTGACCTGCCACTCTTCCAAACATGATATACTTCTCCAGGGATTGTTCTCTCCTGACTACATGTCCGAATTATGTAAGACACAGTCTGGCCATTTTTGCTTCCAAGGAGCACTCTGGTTGCACTTCTTCTAGGACAGATTTGTTGGTTCTTTTGGCAGTCCACGGTATATTCAATAGAAATCTCCAGCACCACAATTCAAAAACATCAATTCTTTTTCTGGCTCTCTTGTTCAATGTCCAGCTTTCACAACCATATGATGCCACTGAAAATACCATGGCATGAATCAGACGCACCTTCGTCTTCAATGTGACATCTTTGCTTTTCAATACTCTAAAGAGATCTTTTGCCACAGCTTTTCCTAGAGCAATGCGTCTTTTGATTTCTTGACTGCTGCTTCCATGGGTGTTGATTATAGAGCCAAGCAAAGCAAAATCTTGGACAACCTCTGTCTATTCTCCATTGATTGTGAAGTTGCGTGCTGACCCAGTCATAAGGATTTTTGTTTTGTTGATGTTTAGTCGCAACCCATATTGAAGGCTATGATCTTTGATCTTCATCAGTAAATGTTTTAAATCCTCTTCATTTTCAGCAAGCAGAGTTGTGTCATCTGCATAATACAGGTTGTTAAAGAGTCTTCCTCCAATCTTGATGCCACATTCTTCCTCATAAAGTCCAGCTTCTCCAATTATTTGCTCAGCATATAAATTGAAGAGATAGGGTGAAAGTATACAGCCCTGATGCACACCTTTCTCAACTTTAAACCACTCAGTGTTTCCTTGTTCTATTTGAACAACTGCCTCCTGGTTCATGTACTGATTTCTCATGAGCACAATTAGGTGTTCTGGTATTCCCATTTTCCGAAGTGTTATCCATAATTTGTTATGATCCACACAATCAAATGCTTTTGCATATTCAATAAAACATAGATAGCCATCTTTGTGATATTCTCTGCTTTCAGCTAATATCCACCTGACATCAGCAATGATGTCCCTAGTTCCCCACCCTCTTCTGAATCCCACTTGATTTTCCGGTACTCCTCAAATATGCTCTAAGCAACCGTACTCCAGACATCATAGTCCTTACCCCTATTATGGAGGAGTTGTCCAATTTGTAGTCCTTGATAGTCAAGATTAATCACCTCTGTTGACACTAATACACTAACTCCTTTTATTGGCTGTTGATTCAAAGAAACAAGGACTCCCAAATGGCCTGGTGGCAGTCCTAACCTCCAGGTCACTGGGTTCATTGTGCTTCCTCATGGAAGCATTCCCCGCTCTACAAAGGAAGACCTCTAGGTCACTTGTTAGGTGCCATCAAGTCAGATCTGACTCATAGCAACCCTATATACTTATCCATAGGGTTTTCACTGACTATTTCAGGATTGCTTTGGGAGTGAGCTGTCATGCCCTTCTCCGATTTTTGTGATGCTGCAGATTGAACCCAGGGCCTCAGCAAAGAGCAGCAATATACCCACTGAGCTAAACCCCAGCCCTCTAGGCCAACAGAGCATAAGATTACAGAAATAGGAAGCAAAAGCGTGTATTTTTGTATACACATATAATCAGATGTGTTTAGCGCATGGTGTTATTATGTTGCTTTTTTCTTTTAGTTGTTATAATTTGTTAGTTTTAGTTTTACATATCCATGCTTATCCATCTTGCCTGTGATGAGATCGTGATATGCTCCATTTCTTTACTATCAGGAATTAATCTCTTTTCCACAGCTGGAGGGCAACTGTTCTCTTTTAGTTTTCAATAAAATGTTTAACTCTGACTGTTCCAGAACTCAACACAGTGTGGTGTGAAAAACTATGGTAGGGTTTTGTCTGCTGATATCACATTGGCTGAACACTATGTTTTAAATAGTAATTTATTTCTCTACTGTTAGAGATTTATATAATCATCAGAACTTACTTTAGCAATCTTAATTATATTTCAACAGTTTGGCTTTATGGACTTTGACCTTTTTCTAAACATGTAATTATTACTTTGTCAGTTTAATCTCTGATGTAAGATCAGACAGAAAGGTACTAAATTTCTTGACTATGTAGACAAAGTGATCTCTTTATGTCCTCTAATTTCTTCTTTTACCCCAAAGTGCCATTTTTCTAGAGCCAAGCAATACAGGTAAGGAGAATTAAGTGGCATCAGTTGATAATGAATAACAGAGTGCTAGTATTTGTGGGTATGTGTTAAGCCAAACAAGTTGCATCAGCTGATGCAGTTTTTGTTGAATATTTTATGGATTGATGAAATTAGGAGATGAAATAAATGGCTGCTAGGTTTCCTTATACTGCTGACATTGTCTCACTTTTTTATGTTGAAATAACCAACTCTAATCATCTGGATGACCCCAATGTCTGATAACATATTTCCCTTGTAATGTGAGGGTAATTGCAAATATGATCTCATCTGGGAAACCATCTCTAAATGCCACGACAAACCCTCTGCCCACATCTCCTGCAACCTCTCCTGGCTTCTCCTGTTTGTCCCCTTGGCATTTTGTACATACCATTGCTGGGCCCTAGAACACAACAGTTGACTTTGTTAAATGGGTTAAGTTCATCTCAAGCCTGAAGAGTGATCTTCACTGATGCAACATCCCTGACAGGTGTGTGGAAATAGTAAGTTTTCAAACCTGCAAAGAGTCAGCTTCTGGCATGACAAGAACCTGTCTGGGCTGCTTTGGGGAGGCAGCATCGTCTTGGCTGTGGCTCATGTGCTTGAGATCAAAGAGAACCCTAAAATAAGAAGGGAAGTACCTAATAATCATAGTGACAACATGAACATATGTGGAGTTTTCTGAATTCTCTCCTTACTCCAAGATGAACAGTGAAACTTGTGCATAGGTATGGAATTAGAAACTGAGAGCATTTTTAGTCTCTGTCCAGAAAATCATTGAGGATATCCTAAAATGTAAAGATTAAAGTTGTTACATTTTCACACCGTAATTTGTTGTTCTCTGCCAGTGATAAACTGGTTATTTCTGTTACAAGAATGTGCTGTGCTGAGACTCTGGGAATGATATTTATCTAGACAATGATAATACATAACATAGTAAACACAAATGAAAATTTCCCAGCTAGAGTGTTTTCCGATTATATCTTAAAGAAGAACATTTTGGTACATATATCAGAAATGAAGGTGGAGATATTTTACAACTGTAAACCATCCTTGCATAGCAGGGATGTAGTCCATTAATTCTCAGAGCTTAAGGCAAGGCTGACAATTCATAAGTGGTAAATCCAGAGAGCTATGAAGATATTAAATCTCACATCTGGCAAGAAAGTGTGTTATTTCACTGTGCTGATTGATGGACACTTTCCCATTACAGTGCAATTTGGGAAATCTCACTGTTAATTGCTAGGGTTTTAGCAAAGCTCTGTAGTTCAATTCCAATTACTTTAGTTTTGAAAAACAGAACAGCTGGATGGTAAAATTGCCTGGAGCTGTCACCGAGGGAGGGCACAAGGCAGCAACCTGACCTCTACCATTCCTGACTTGGATTTTCTGCAGAACTATTAGTGAAATTGAAAGCTCCTAGCACAGGAGGTTTTCTTGCCTTGGGAGTTCTTTTGATTGGGTGCATGCTTGTTTGCTTACCACTCAGGTGACTGCCACTCTGATCATCTCACACTTTCCTATTACTCATTTGCCTCTCTCTTCACAGAGGAGAGATTTAAAAACCCAAATCTCATCACATCATGATCGCCTTATCCCAAGGTGATTGCTCCTTTGCTTTAGAGCCAAGAATTGTTTTGAACCTTCTCACAGGTTTCTTTGTCAAATTGACCTTTGAGGCTTCTGTCTATGGGACAATTTATATATTTCTACTTACAATCTCTTTGTCTCTGGCTAAATCTAGAAAGAACAACTCCTGTCCTGGCTTGAAATTCACCTGGTATCAGGGACTAAGTAGAATCATCATGATGATTCGGATCCCCACTCTCTATCCAGTTCATTGCCTGATCCAGATAATTCTCACATGTTTTCTTTGGTTAATGTAAGAGAAATAACCAGAAGCATCATCCTTGCTTGGTATAACTGTGAATATATAAGAGGCTTTCTTCAGTAATTACTGGATTAAGTGTCCATATTGAAAGGAAAGTATGGTGACACTTCTGATAAAATCTCATCTAGGACAAAGCTGGGAAGGGATATCAAGGAGAAATACTGTATTTGTGAGGACAAAAAAGCTCAGATGTGCTGATGGGAAATTTAGAGAAAAGAGTGTTTTGCCTTTCTAGAATCTCTTCTTAATATTCAATATATGTTTTTGCTATTGTAAATTCAGACTAATAATTTTTGGTGCCCTTTCAAGTCACTACTCTTGAAATATGTGTTCAACATGTTTTGATACTACAGGCTGTGGGGAATCAGGCTGGGACAGGGGACTGGTTATAAGAGAAGGGGTCTTTTCTCTCTGGCAGGTGTCCTGAACAATGTAGCACAGGCCACACACCAGCAAATACTCCACTAAAAAATAACTGCCTTAACTGTGGTGACTCTTGGAGGAACACCATCTGGGGACCTTATTTCCCACCCTTCCCTGAGAGGCTTTTCAATAAGGTGTCTACATATGTTTATGTTACCTGTGCCTTGTCCTAACATGATTACTAACAATACCCCCTCTAACTCTCAAAAAGATCCCAGGATGGACGATAAATTACAGTTACCCTACTCATAAATGTATGTCTTCTGAAACATATTCATTACTTAATGTTAAGAAATCTGGTGAGCAAAGTTCTCTCAATCACCCTACATGACTTGTCTTGTTCTTGAACCTTTGAAGAATGATGTGCTAGTAAGTGACTGAGCAATGGCTCAGTCATGTCATAGGTAAAACCCTTAAGTCAGACAAAGGTATGTCAACAGGGAGGCTTAAAGCAAACAGAAAACTCTCTTGGCAAATTAACGAACTTTACTTACTTTCAAAGACCAAGGTGTAATTGTGCACATAAACCTTAATTATTTTCACTTTTTCTGTTCAATTTTTGCTTTTTGTGTTTGTAATTTATTATTGTAGTTTTTTTTTCTTTTTCTTGGAATCTTTTCTGCTGTTTTTTTTGTTTTCATTTGTCATTATTTTTTACTTGGTATTTTACACAATAGCAAATCTCTCAGTTCTAAAATCTTTGAAAGACTATTTGTTAAAGCCTTTGTTCTGTCTTCTGTAACTCCTTCCTCACATGTGACAACCCTATCATTTCCATTTCTTTCTTGTAGGTCCTAGTTTTCATCTTTTCATTCCTGTGGATCTGTTCTGAAATCTTTCCTTTGTTTCTTAGGCTCATGTTCTGAAGAATGGGCATATGTGTGCACAATTCGTGTCTGCAGGTGAGCAGAGGTAGGATTATTTATCTGAAGCATTTTTAGCAAACCTGAATCCTGCCAACTGCATTACTAATGTGTATTTTATCAAAGAAGACCTTAACTCTTTTCACATCATTGTACCCCTTCAAAGCTATTTGTTGTGGGATTTTATTACCTTATTTGTGTGAATTTACTGGTATTTTTCTTCATTGAAATTCATTTACTTATACTCCTAATGACAAGAGCCATTTATTTGGATTTGAGTCTGTACTCTATCCTACTCTCCTTCTAGAAAGTCTTTGAAGTTCTATTTTATTCTTTCATTTGCCAGAACTAGTATTGCACCGAAAAATGGATATTTTTTCCCTTATCATGGCTCTGTAATCATTTCTGATGTGCGACTTCTGTTTTCCCAATTAAATTTAAAGTTTACTGGCAGCAAAAAAACATGTCTTTATATACCTTGTGGATCTCTTAAGAGAACTGAGGTTCTGGTTACATACATGAAAATTTTGCAATAATTAGCTTGACAGGTTCTTAACCAAATATGTCAACACTATCACTACCTATAATTCTTCCTTACGCAACCTGTTTTAGGACTCTGATTGCAGCCACAAGAAATTACGTCTTCCCTACTTAGTAAAAACTGAGAATATTGCTGAGATCTCTTGGAAGTTCTGAGGGTGGCTCAAAAAATTTAAGGAAGAAAGGAAACCCTAGTGTTAGGAATAGGAGCAGCTAGGCAACCAGGTTGTTGTTACTAGGTGCCATCGAGTCTGTGTCCAACTCATAGTGACCCTGTGTACAACAGGCTAAACACTATTATCAGTGCTTCTTTACTATTCATAGGGTTTACAGTTGTATTTTGGGAGTGGATTTCTGGGTCTTTCTCCCAAGCCTACAGCACCTGGAATTCCCAGGCGGTCTCCCATCCAAGTACTAAGCAGGCCTGACCCAGCTTAGCTTTGGAGATCTGATGGGATCAGATGCCACAGTGGTACCACTGTAGGCCAGGCAACTCTAGGATTCCACTTAATTGTTATTAAATGGCAAACTGGTTTTAGTGTTGTTTGGCTCATGATTTAAGTTCTAGAACTGAGCTTGGGTCTTATGCTCATGTTTGGACAGGGTTGGGTGGGCTTCCTGGATTGTCTTATTTTCGTGTCAGAAATCAATAAATGGATAAAGACTTCAAAATCTTGCCTTGAAAGCTTTCCTCTTTCTATCTGTTGCTTCACACTCCACATACCTAAAAATGTAATGATACCACGACTAGCTTCCTTCATTCCATCTCAAGGCTCTTTGTTTTACATTTCTTTGCCAAAGAAACATGCACACCTCTCTACCAACTTGGCCATGAGTTTATTCATAAATCACCCTATAGCACATCTCCATTTAGAAATTGTTTTGTAAGTGTAAGCTTTTATATCTCTGTGCACATCAACTAGATTTCTGTCAGGTTGAAGGAGTGAACTGATGGGGAAACCTTACAGCAAGAGGACACAGACACAAGGAATTCTCTGAGCCATAGAGAAACAAGTTTACTTAGGGTGAGTAAAGAGGTAGGGAAGGGATGGGAAAAGAAGCTGCCTGGGCAGCAGAATTAGACAAGGGAGAGAGGTGGCTACTGCCGCCCCATGTTGACTGAGGCTGAAGGTTTTATAGGACTGGCCTGGCCTTTGTCTTAACATTGATAAAAAAAAGCTCGACCTTTAGGTGCTTAGTTTGCCTTTCCATAGTTTGTCATCTGGTGATCTCTGTTAACTCACAACCCTGGAGCTCTGTCAGGGGAGGGGCCCTTTATTCCTTCATGAACAACAGGGCAAAATTGCTAACCCTAATAGAATCCTGTAGCCTGAAGCCCTACCAGTGTGGTGTCCCATCACATAAGATCTCGGAAGCTAAGCAGGGTTGGGCTTGGATGTACTTGGGCTGGTCGGGCCTGGTTAGTATTGGGATGGGAGACCACCTGGAAACATCAGGTGCTGTAGGCTTGAGAGAAGGACCCAGCAACCCACTCCCCCAAAACAATCAGCCATTAAAAACCCTATGAATAGCAGAGAAACAGGAGCAATACTGTTTCACCTGTTGTGTGTAAGGTCAATATGAGTCAGGTACTGACTTGACGGCCACTAACACCACCACCACAATACAATGCTGTTAGGTCTCACTTGGTCAAGGGTTCAAAACCATGTACTTTCCTATTATTTTTCCCAGCTAAATATTTAAATTGAAATTTCTAGCATACTATCTGTATTACCTCTTCTCAAATAGGTAAGATCAACCCCTGCATTCCTAAATATTAGGAGTTTCTATAAAGTGTTAAAAGAATAGTCTATATACTCAAAGTCAGCCTCTCAGTGACCACCAAAGGAAAATATGTGCCAGATGCTTATCTTAGTCTGTGCTCTTACAGCAAAATACCTGAGACTGGGTAATCTATCAAGAACATAAATTTATTTCCTTAGAGTTCTGAAGAGCAGATAGTACAAAATTAAGGTGCCAGCATCTAATGAAAGCCCGCAGGTGTAGCCCTGTGGCATCCAATCCTGTCAGATCTCAGAAGCTAAGCAGGGTCAGGCCTCGTTAGTACTTGAATGGGAGACCACCTGGGAACACCAGGCGCTGTAGGCTTGGGAGACAGACCGAGGGACCCACTCCCAAAAATCAATCCTCCATTGAAAACCCTATGAACAGAAGAGAAACACTGACAATAGTGTTTCACCTGTTGTGGGCAGGGTCGCTATGAGTTGGATACCGACTCCATGGCACCTAACAACAACAACAATCTAATGAAAATGTTCTTGCCACATCATCCCATGGTAAAAAGCAGAAAGGCAAGAGATTTCATGAATGGGTGAAGCTCACCCTTTCTGAATGGCATCAATCCCACCCATAATGGTGGATCCCTCATGACTTAATCACATCTTACAAGGGATAGGTAGATTAGCTTAGGCATTAGCAGGAGATATGGAGGCAAGAGGTTTGAAAATGGCTTCTGCTTTCTGCCATGATGATGAAGCCACATCCCTCTCTGAGGACATTGGAAGGAGATTTTCAAATGGGTTCCACACTGTGTCCAATCCATTGGTCAATTTACAAATCAAAGACCCTATGCTCACATCCCACTGGGCACCCAGAGATGGGTGCCCAGGGCTGATGTCATACTGAGAATCCTCTAGTTTGAATAAAACTAGGAGAAATACGTGCCTGCTCTTTCTTTTTCCTTCATGTTCTTTCCTCTCTACTTGCCCTTTGTTGTTCTCTTCTTTCTCTGGCAATGATGTGCACACCTCTCCCTTCTCTCAGGTCCACCTTCTTCTTGGTCTATCTGAGGGACATTTCCCTCTAGAAGCCTGCTTAACTCTGTACTCTCTGAATTTAGCTTTCCCTGGGAAATAGAAATATCCTTGTGCAGATTCACCTAGGGAACCCAGTTTATTTTATGTACATTTGCAGGTTTACCTAACATTCTCCAGGTGTCTCAGTCTTCTCCGTTATTATTTTTTAAAGGTGTGCTGTCTTTAATGAACCTATTCTATACTGTCTATTATAACTTCATGTCAAGTATAAATTCTTTTATACACTGGACACAAGGACCAGGGTTTTGCTGACAGATTTCTGGATCTGTGCTCAAGACCTGCATTCCCCGGGAATCTCCAGTAATGCAAGTCTTACCTCCTAGCTCTGTTACAATAGCAATTAAATTTCAACATGAGCTTTAGAGGGGACAAATATTTAAAACATACCAATGGTGAATTTAGGGAGTGGGACCTGGCAAGCCACTCAAGAAGCAACTAGCCATTGAAAACCCTATGAATAGCGAAGAAACACTGTCAGATATAGTACTGGAAAATGAACCCCCTGGGTTGGAAGGCACTCAGAAGACTACTGGGGAAGAGTTGCCTCCTCAAAGTAGAGTCTACTGTGATAACGGAAATGGAGTACAGCCCCAGGGACCTCCATTTGCTGATGTGGCATGACTCAAAATGAGAAGAAACAACTGTAAACATCCATTAATAATTGGAACATGGAATGTACGTAGTATGAATCTACACAAATTAGAAATTGTTAAAAGAGAAATGGATCGCATAAACATTGACATTCTAGGCATCAGTGAGCTAAAATGGACTGGCATAGACCATTTTGAGTCAGACAATCATATGGTCTAATATGCTGGGAATGAAAAACTAAAGAGAAATGGGGTTGCATTCATGATCAAAAAAGACATTTCAAGATCTGTCCTGAAATACAATGTTGTCAGTGATAGAATAATATCCATACGCCTACAAGGAAGGCCAGTTAATATGACTATTATTCAAATTTATGCACCCACCATTAAGGCCACAAATGAAGAAAGGGAAGACTTTTATCAGCTTCTGCAATCTGAAATAGATCAAACATGCAATGAAGACATACTGATAGTCACTGGTAACTAGAATGCAAAGGTTGGAAACAGAAGAAGGCTCAGTAGTTGGAAAATATGGTCTTGGTGACAGAAATGAAGCTGGAGTTCACATGATAGAATTTTGTGAGACCAATGTGACCTTTTCATTACAAATATATTTTTTCAACATCATAAATGGAGACTATATACATGGACTTCACCAGATGGCACATACAGGAATCAAATTGACTACATATGTGGAAAGAGACGATGGAAAAGCTCTGTACAAAATGTCAAAAGAAGACCAGGTGCTGATTGTGGATCAGACCATCAACTTCTCATATGCAAGTTCAAACTGAAGCTGAAGAAAATTAGGACAAGTATACAAGAGCCACGGTATGATGTTGAGTATATCCCACCTGAGTTCAGAGACCACCTCAAAAATAGGTTTAATGCATTAGACGCAAATGATAGGAGACCAGAAGAGTTGTGGCATGACATAAAAGATATCATTCAAGAAGGAAGCAAAAAGTTCTTAAAAAGACAAGAAAAAAACGACCAAATTAGATGTCAAAAGAGACGCTGGACCTTGCCCTTAAAAGTAGAGCAGCTAAAGCAAAAGGAAGACATGATGAAGTTAAGGAACTAAACAGAAGATTTCAGAAGGTAGCTCGAGAAGACAAAAACAAATATTATAATAACATGTGCAAGGAGCTGGGGGCAGAAAACCAAAAGGGAAGAACATGCTCTGTGTTTCTCAAGCTTAAGGAAGTGAAGAAAAAATTCAAGCCTCGAGTGGCAGTAGTGAAAGATTCTATAGGGAAATATTGCATGATGCAGGAAACATCAAAAGAAGATGGGAAGAATACAAACACATGCAGCACTGGAGGTGTTACCATGTTTGTGCCAACAGGTTTGAAAAATAACTACTTGGTCAACTGACTAGAAGAGATCCATATTTGTGCCTATTCCCAAAAAAGAGGATCCAACTGAATGTGCAAACTATCGGACAATATCACTAATATCACACACCAGCAAAAATCTACTAAGGATCATTCAGAAGCAACTGCAGCAGTATATAGACAGGAATTACTGGAAAATCAAGTGGGATTCAGAAGGGGGGGAGAAGCAGGGACATCATTGCTGATATCAGGTGGATATTAGCTGAAAGCAGAGAATATCAGAAAGATGTCTATCTATGTTTTATTGACTATGCAAAGGCATTTGATTGTGTGGATCATAACAAATTATGGATAACACTTCAGAAAATGGGAATACCAGAACACCTAATTGTGCTCATGAGAAATCTGTATGTGGACCAGGAAGCAGTTGTTCGTATAGAACAAGGAAACACTGCGTGGTTTAAAGTTGAGAAAGGTATGCGTCAGGGCTGTATACTTTCACCCTATCTCTTCAATTTATACGCTGAGCAAATAATCGGAGAAGCTGGACTTTATGAGGAAGAACGCGGCAAAATTGGAGGAAGACTCATTGACAACCTGCGTTATGCAGATGACACAACTCTGCTTGCTGAAAGTGAAGACGATTTAAAACATTTACTGATGAAGATCAAAGATCATAGCCTTCAATATGGATTATGACTAAACATCAACAAAACAAAAATCCTTATGACTGGGTCAGCACGCAACTTCACAATCAATGGAGAAAACATTGAGGTTGTCCAAGATTTTGCTTTGCTTGGCTCTATAATCAACACCCGTGGAAGCAGCAGTCAAGAAATCAAAAGACGCATTGCTCTAGGAAAAGCTGTGGCAAAAGATCTCTTTAGAGTATTGAAAAGCAAAGATGTCACATTGAAGACGAAAGTGAGTCTGACTCATCCCATGGTTATTTTCAGTGGCATCATATGGTTGTGAAAGCTGGACATTGAACAAAGGAGATAGAAAAAGAATTGATGTTTTTGAATTGTGGTGCTGGAGACATCTATTGAATATACCATGGACTGCCAAAAGAACCAACAAATCTGTCCTAGAAGAAGTGCAACCAGAGTGCTCCTTGGAAGCAAAAATGGCCAGACTGTGTCTTACATATTTTGGACATGTAGTCAGGAGAGATCAATCCCTGGAGAAGGACATCATGTTTGGAAGAGTGGCAGGTCAATGCAAAAGAGGAAACCCTCCACCAGATGGATTGACACAGTGTCTGCAACAGTGGGCTTAAACATGAATAAGATTGTTTGCCTGGCACAGAATCAGCAAGTGTTTCGATCTGCTATACATAATGTCACTATGAGTCGGACTCAACTCGACGGCACCTAACAACAACAACAAGTGGTGAATTTATTATGTGCTATAGAGTTGGCACTATTGTTTTTAATTTGGATCCTAAAGATATTGTACTGTATATAAAATAGCTTTTGTTACTTTATATTACATTGTGATTCATTCCATTAAATTTATATGTATCAATTAATGTTGTTGTTGTTAGGTGCCATCGAGTCGGGATTGCCTTGGGAGTGGATTGCCAGGCCCTTCTCCCATTTTTGCGGTGCTGGGAATTGAACTCGGGACCTCAGAGACTGCAGCACAGCGCTCTACCTACTGAGCCAAATCCCAGCCCCAAGTATCAATTAATATTTAACATTAATATTTTAATATATAACTGGCAAGGTACCATAACTAATTGATTAAAAATAATTTCTACATTTTAAAGCATGGTTCCTTGGCTCCTCTTTTTTTTATATAAGACTGATTTGATTATTTTTAAAAAGAAACCCATAAGAATAAAGCTAATACTCTACTAACTTTTACTTATAGTTTCATTATGATATTTTGAAGTACTTTTACATCTAATATTTAATTTTTTGGTCATAACTGTGATAAGAGAATGACAGGCAATTTAGGATGAAAGATTTGAGTCACACAGTATCAGTCAGCTTCGAGACTGAAATCCACCAAGTGAAATAATCAAGGAATTATGCTACATAATGGAGGTCCAAAAACAAACAAAACTCTGAGCACTGAGACTCCATATAAGCTTCTCTGGGGGCAACACTCTGTATGTATTGTCATACTCTGAGGCCATGAAAGTAAGGCATCATGACTGGATGGGGAGAAAACAGTGGGAACTTCAAAATATTTGGTTCTTCCCCGGGTCTGCCCTGCCCTATGATCTTCTTCCATTCACTGATTTCAGTCTGTATCCTTTCCCTCTAATAAATTCTAACTGTGCATGTAATAGCTTTCCATGAGTTCTGCAAGTCCTTTCAGCAAATTACTTATTATGAGCTAGGGTTTTAGAATCTTCCAATTTGCATTTGGTGTTAGAATTGAGGGTTGTCTTGCAAATTAACTTTATAGTTGCCTAAACTCCCAAGAAATTATCTTATACTCTCACTATATGGTACTGAAGTTATGATGCTTCCTACCATATCATGTGACTTCATTGGTGAAATACTAGTAATTATAGAATCTATTTTGGCATATTTATGACCAACTTTACTCACCAAATTTATTATTTCCCAAGTTGGTTAAAGTAAATGCTTACATTTAAAGGTATCAGTTAATTGGGATTATTGGGGATTTAAAGAAAACCTTTTATTTCTTTTTAGAATCTGTTTTTAGTAGCAAGTTTTAAATAAATAAAGAGAAGGAAAGAGTAGAAAGAAAAAGAAAGAAAATAAAATTGAAAAAAGAAAAGCAATTCCAACATGTGGTAAAAGTTCAAATAGCTCAAAAGAAACTGTGGGAAAATAAGCTCCCTGCCTTCCTCCTGTTATGACCGTTTTATGTTTCTTGAGAATTGCCTCCACCATTTAATTCTTACATTTGTGAAGTTCTTAAGGTCAAAGAATCCCTTTCAACTTGATTGTCTGAAGGTTTTCTTGTTAGTGTGTGAAATTTTCCATGTTTCACTCACAATTTCTCAGGGTTCTTTTTGTCTCGATGTCAGTAATTGGCAATTTCCATTTCATTTTATTTCTATTCTGTATTTACACTACTTTTTAAGTATCCTTTTTCATTTGTACCAGATACCACTTCTGTAACTTTTTGATTCCTCTTTTAGAAATATGTCTTTCCCTTACCATATCAGTTCAACTATTTGTTATTGATTGCTTGTTATGTGTGGGATACCACTTAATATTATGAGAATTGTTTTAGAAAAATCCAAGTCTTAAAGTGTCTCTGTGTTATGCTTTTCATTCTAATCTGAGGGGTGTGTGTGTGTGTGTGTGAGAGAGAGAGAGAGAGAGAGAGAGAGAGAGAGAGAGAGACCTTTCAGAAATGACCTTTCTTTTTTTCAGAATCTCCCAACATTCTGTGAATCAGTTTTCATTAAATGATGAGGGGAAAATTAGACACACATCCCTATAATTCACTATGAAGGTCTCAAATAGACATTAATTATATGGAATGTATTAGACTGTGCTGTACTTGAAAAATTAATATATTTATATATCCTTCATGGAATTTCCCCTCTTTGTTTTGAGGAAGAGATGCAGCACTGATAAGGATTTCTTAAATTCTAATCATGACAATAGCTGGCATGTTTTGAGTGTTACTTCCATGCCAGACAAAGCATTTTATGTGTTTTGATCATTAAATTACTCACTAAAACACTATGAAAAGGGTTCTATTATGATTCCCAGTGTAGCAAGAGAGGAAAGTGAGTGCCAAGATAGCTTAAATATCAGATCTGAGGGGAAAAAAACAGCTAATGCATACAAAAGCTGGAGTTTGATCTTAGTCTGACTCAAAAATCCTCAATATTAAAAACTTCAGGGCTGGCATGAATTGGAAGATCATCTTGGCAAATATTGTCATGTTTCAGGTAAAGAAATTGAGATTCAGCAAACTAAATGACAGTTTATGGTAAAGTAATCAGCAAGGTGAAGGTCTCTGGATCTCATGTTAGTAGATTATGATTTTATTTCTCTTTTTTTCCTACACGTTATCAGTTCAAGACAGTCCCAACCTTCAAATTTCAAACTAGAGACATTTGGATATTTTCATACACACTACAACCCCCCTGTAACTTCTAAAGAGAAGTCATTGTTGTGACTTGAATATTAAATGTACCCCAAAGGCTCATGGATTGAAGCCTTGGTCCCCAAAGCAATGTTCAGATGTGGGGCTTTGAGGAAGTGATCGGATAATGAAGCCTCTTATCTAATCAATGGATTAATTCATTAATGGATTCATAATTTGACAGCATGATGGGAGGTGATAGACACTTGGAAGAGGGGCTTGATGGGGGAATGTAGATCCTTGTGGTCATTGTATCTGAAGGGCATATTTTGTCCCTGACTCCTTTCTGTCTGTCTCTGCTTCCTGATTACCAAGAAGCAAGCAGCTTTACTCTGCCATGATGTTTCTGACTTGCCACAGACCTAATGGAGCAATGGAGCCAGCTGACAACTTCTTTTTCCTAGACCTTCATCTCCACCCTGTTCTAAGTGAGCTACTAATTGACAGAAACAAATACTTACCCTAAAACAGATAGAAAAGATTCTTATCTGAACTTATTTCAATCCAGATGAGTTACGACTGCAGTTCATATTCACAAAGACAGTGAAAGATGTGATTTCTTCAGGAGGTATAGTAGTCAAAGCTTTAACAAACTGTGTTACTGTAAGCATGCTTCTCTTGTTCTTTCCTTTCTTTTTAGCTTCAACTTATAAACCAAACCTAAGAAAAACATGTTACTTGGTTAAATATTGGGCAGGCCAGCTCTCTCAGGGTTTCGGACCTTGATTTTCAAACATTTTCACTAAAGTTCTTGCAGGGAAGAAGCAAATGGGCTCATTTCTAGGCATCCAGTATGGGATTAGAGCAACATTTCATACCAAGTGAAAACTTTTTCATGTTTTCATTTAAAAATACTACTTTGCATGTTTTTTCTTTAGTAAAATGGCAATTAAAATGGTTACTTCATTCTGTAGTTTGTAGTTTGGGATATTTCTGTCATATAATAGTCTACCCTCAACCCTGTGAATGTGTGCTGTAGCACAGGGTGGTGTTGTTGCTAGGTTCTGTCCTGTTGGTGTTAGACTCATAGTGACCCTGTGTAAAACAGGTGAGACATTACTGTCAATGCTTCTCTGCTGTTCATAGGGTTTTCAATGGTGGATTGATTTTTGGGAGTGGGTTGCTGGCTCCGTCTCCCAAGCCTATAGCACCCAGTGTTCCCAGGCAGTCTGCCATCCAACTACTATCCAAGCCCGACCCTGCTTAGCTTCTGAGATATGATGGGATCAGATGCCACAGTTGTACAGCTGCAGGCCTTTAGAATGTGTAAATTTTGGAGGCTGCAGCTTTAGTCAAACAGGTTTCTTGATACAGAACTTTACTACTTTATGTAGAGTGAGAGTGAAAAACGAGAAAGAGACACAATTAAGCACTTCTCAAATATAACCTTTTCATACAGATCACTTACCAGTATCTTATGGAATGAGTGTTCTGACAAACACATTTTGGGAATGGCTTGCCTAATTCATTGTTATCTCTCGTTTTATTATATAAATAAATTTTTCTCAAAATAATTCCTTTGATTTAAAAATTAAATACTATAACTATTCTATTGTTAAGAGAGATTTATGTTTTGGTCACTTTTAAACCTAACATAAAACTGTGTCTACTATTTGAATAACAATTTTATAAGCTTTTCTCAGTGTTTGAAAACAATGTCAGTAGGTCAATAGTCTCGAAATTTGTAGATCTTATTACCTAGATTCTGATGCCTACTGACTCTGGGATTCTAATCTTTCAAGTCATGTAAATTTTTATAGGCTTAACTAATTATTTAAGCTTCTTTTTAAAAGATAATATCTATTCTATCAACATCACAGTGTTTTGTGTATTAAAGTAGATAATTAAATTTACTGTATAAACTGGGAAGTGTGGTAGAAGTATATTATCTGTATTACCTATTTTTATATGACTAATTTATTTTCTTTTAAGTCTGTAATGGTTGCCTGGAGTTGGAGGAGACATATGAACATTGCTGGAAGCAATCTGAAGTGAGGAATGATTGATTTTTTGAAACCAACATGAAATTTTTCTAGTAGTTTCTCATATCATCCTTTGAAAAGAACTCTATGTGTTTATATGGGCTAGATAGCTTTAATTTGTTTCTTTTTATTTGCTCTTAGCTATCACAGCTACCCTTCCCATGGGAAGCTTTCCTTGTCATATAATACATTTTTAAGTGAGATAGCAAAACTGTTTTAGTTTAATGCATTTTTTCTTTGAGTTTCCTGTAAGTGGCATTTATGAGCAATTTCAGATTTATTCTGTTATAATGGCATTTTAAAAAGATTATCTTTAGGCATTATGATGGCTTTAGAATAAATCTAGCTAAAAATTTCATCTTTAGTGTGAAAAAGAAAGCTCCTAAATGTCTTTAAACATGGCCCATCTTTCAGAGACCTTTCTGTTTGGAGACAAGTTTGTCTTTTGAGTATATTGAGCAACAGTAATTCATGGCATTTATTCAGCATTGTGTATTTTCAAAGCAATTTGCAATCATCAATTCATTTAACTACCCAACAATCCCAGCATCTCTCAGTGCAAATGTGACCAGACCACCACCTGAGCTGGCATTAGTGCCCCAAATTGCCTTCTATGCTCACATTATCAAGCCTTGCCTTGATTAAAAATCACCCTTGGAACAAAAGAAAAGCTAAGTGTATGCTACTTCCCTCCACTTCCTTGTCCTTTATTTGCCCATAAGTGGAAAAGAAATCTATCACCATTTTAGCGAGAGCTGTCTGTGTTCCCATTATGTTCCTCCTTAGAGGTAGTCTGCTTATATGAATATGACAAGCTGTTTTGGTGTGATGCTTTTAGGGAACTTTTTGTTCTCCCTTTAACGTCCGACTCAGATGTTATTTTATAACTGAAATATTCCATCAAACTTCTCCTTCTGTCTTCTCATGATTTAATTAATTTCTCCCTCCTCTGTTCTCACAGAATTTTACACATACTTCTGTTACAGATTTTGCCACACTTTTCATGTCCTAAGCCTAGAAGGAGAGCATTGGTACAGCATGAAAACACATCTCATTTGCTCATCTGTTTACTGTCATCCTTTAACAGTGTCTAGGATATGGAGGAATTCAAGCATCTTTGAATCCCTTGTTGCAACTCACTTGCTCCAGGCAGCATTCACCTAGCCTCCTGCCTCCTGCCCTGGTGCTTGGGAAGAGTACCAGAGGAGGGCCAGATGAGATGGATTCTGGAACTCTTCCTAGTGACAGTAATCCATTGACTAATTTCTCAGAATGGTGAAATATTATTTTCATGAAGAAGATGGGAAACCAGTTTGTGAAAACTCTAAGGCAAGAAATGTCAAAAAACACTAGACTCTGAGTGGTCCTAATAATAGCAGCCATCGCAAGTGAGCCACCTCTTCATTGTCACCATTGCTATCATTTTCTCTCAATACCATTTACTGCACACTTTCAAGATGCTTGATAGTGACCTTAATGTCCTACAGATTATCTCATATAATTATCAGCATCACCAGGCAATATAGAAATTATCATTGTCATGTTTCTTCAGATAGGAAAAGTCAGATTCAGAAAGACTAAGAAAATTTCTCAAGTTCCTACAGCTGGTAAGCAGTGTTGCCAGGATTTAAACCTCATGACATGGAGACTGTATCCCTCGGTATTGTGCAGTGCCACTTGGGTACCATCTCAGGACTGCTTGCTTCTTGGAATACTGCTGACTATATCATTGCTCTTTTCTCCTTTGTCTATGAACCTGTGAATGGTGAGCAGCCCAGAGGCAACATTCAGTGGAACTTTTCAGTTCTGTGATTCTGTTCATAATCCACATGTCCTCTCAAAGGCCTCCTATCCAAGGTGTCCCCATTAACTGAAAATGGATCTCTGATCACAGGAGGAATGAGGACAGGAGCTGAGACTATTATTCTCTATTCTAAGATGTCTAAAGCAGACCATGACAGCTTTCATGTTTTCATTCCTTGCTTTGAGGCCTATACCTTGAAGGCTACCTTTCTTCTCAGGTCTCCAAAATGGTTTTTATTCTCAAAATTATAAAAAGGCAATTCTATTAGTGCTTGCTCATGCTGTTGAAAGAAGCAAAAACTTTTAAAGTCTTGAGTAAAATTAGGGGATGTATAAAACAAGGCAGATTAAGCTCTATTTTTTTGAGATTAAGGATGTGATGTATTCCTTATAGTGCTTTGGACCATGTAGTGGCTCATTGCAGAGTCAGCTAGAACCATTTGAGAATTACCTGACACAATATAGAGTCACTTGCAATTTACATCAATCAAAGAAATCAATGAAATTTTCAAAGGCTTTTGGATCTCTGAAGACTTAGGTGTTGTCTGGAAGTGACACCCCCCAAAATTAGCTTACTACATGAAGGATTACATTCCATCTTGCATCCCAAACATGTTATCTCATGAAATTAGTGCAAGGGAGATTCAATTAATAAGAAAGGGATGTATATGTGTGTATTTTGGGAGTGGGTCTTTGTGTGTGCTTCTACATTTTTAAGTGTGGAACATGTATTTGGAGATTGGGAAAATACATTTGAGGTATCATTTCTTCTTTTTCCCTCTTTGTTTTCATATAATATATTATATATATATATGTGTGTGTGTGTGTGTGTGTGTGTGTGTACATATATGTTGTTGTTGTTGTTAGGTACCATCAAATCAGTGTCCAACCTATAGCAACCCTATGTACAACAGGTGAAACACTATTGTCAGTGCTCCTCTGCTATTCATAGGATTTTCAATGGCAGATTGGTTTTTGGGAGTGGGCTGCTGGGTCCTTCTCCCAAGCCTACAGTACCTGACTTTCCCAGGTGGTCTCCCATCGAAGTGCTAACCAGGCCCGACATTGCTTAGCTTCCAAGATCTAATGGGAGCAGACGCCACAGTAGTACATCTACATATATATGAGAGAGAAGGACTTGGTAATCATTTCAGAGCACTTTTAGATATTCAGAAAAATTGAGCAGAAGGTAGAGAGATTTCTTACATATCCCTCCACCTCACATGAATAGTCTCCCCTATCATCAACATCCTCCACGAGATAGAATGGCACATTTATATAACTGAAGAACCTACATGTGCACACACTTACCATCCACAGTCCATAATTTACACTAGAGTACGCTCTTGCTGTTGTATTTTCTGTGGATTTCTTACAAATGCTTGATGTGTAGCTACCATTACAGTGTCATACAGAGTGTAGTTTTACTGCTCTTAAAATCCTGTTCTCCACCCTTCTTTCTTCCCTATTTTCTAACTCCTGCCAACTAATCTTCCTACTCTCCCTTTTCCAGAATGTCATATAGTTGGAATAAAGGAGTATATAACCCCTCAAAATAATACAGTAGGCATTATTCACCATTAAAAAGAAATGAGTTATGAAATCATGAAAAGACATAGAAAATTTTAAATGCACATTTCTAAGATAAAGAAGTCAATCTGAGAAGATATGTTCTGTACAGTTCCAAAGGTAATGACTTCCATTTATTTCTCATCAGGTTGTTTACATAGTTTTAAATAAATATTGACCCTTTGGCAATTGAGCATAATTATTTACATATTAATCTTACCTGATACATCTTGCATTTGTTTTCTTCAAAATATATTGTTAAAGGTTATATATTTTCTTGATTGTGACCCATAAGCACTTTTCCTAGATTGTAAAAGTCTAGGCTAGATGTGGTGAGCAATGGGAAAGAGAACTTTGGAAACACTGAGACTCATGAAGTCCCTAACAAGTGATGTCAGTGTAATAGATTTCACTGAGCTAAAAACAGTAAGGAAAATAATACAAAGGATTGAATTTGTAGCCTTGCCAATATTAATGGCTAGAAAACCATGCATTGAAATTAAAATGTGCTAATAAATACCATAAGCTTTGTGGTATGTGTCTAGAAATTGTTAATATGCTTAGTCTAACAAAGGTTACCCTAAATAAGACACAAAGTATGGTGGGGATCTTGAAAATATAGCCAGGCTGTCTGTGAAATTGAGGAAAAAACATAGATTATAAAAGTTCTACTTGACGAAGCCTGCAGCTGTAGCCCTGTGGCATCTGATCCCGTCAGATCTCCGAAGCTAAGCAGGGTCGGGCCTGGTTAGTACCTGGATGGGAGACCGCCTGGGAACACCAGAAGCTGTAGGCTTGGGAGAAGGACCTGGCAAACCCCTCCCAAAAATCAATCTGCCATTGAAAACCGTACAAACAGCAGAGAAGCACTGACAATAGTGTTTCCCCTGTTGTATAGAGGGTCGCTATGAGTCGGATACCGACTCGATGGCACCTAATAACAACAACAACAACTTGATGAAAATAATGCAAATGAGTGTCTTTTGTTCACATAGTGCTAAGTGAAGGGTGAAACATGGAAGTTTCTTAATTGGGGTAGGATAGGAGTTATTTTTAATTAATTCATCAGGGAAAATTTCATAGAATGTTTAGATTTCATAAATGATTTTAAAAAGCAATAATGATAAATATAATGATAATTACAAAGCAGAAAATGCAGGAGATAATATTTGTCATAATAATTAGGTTCCTGAAACACTCTCAAGTAGCTGAGTTAGAGTTTGAGTTATTTGAGATCTAATGCAAAAAACAGGATTAGGAGGTAGAGGCAAAGAGTAAACCACTGAATGCTCTTATATAAATATTTTATAAACATTAAAGTATAGCAATTAAGGCAGCACACAAAATATATATCACATTATTACAGTTTTGGAGGCCTTAAAATTAGTAACAATTTTTACTATACTTAAGAATTTCCATTTACCAACCCCTTATTCTTTGAGAATATTTTAAGTTATTCACCCACTGTGTTAAGAAAATGCTTTTAAATGTGCTGTGCTCTGTTCTGGTTATGGCTTTTCTAGCTAACATCCCAACATTTAATGTATTTTGATTTAATCACTCAGAATTTTTGACTCTTGTCCCAGGCTTAGAAGACCTTTGGCTATCCTTGTGACATGAGTCTCAGATACTGCTTTTTCACAAGCATAACAAGAGCATGCATCTGGGACCTCATAGTCTGCTTATGTTCATTCTCTAGCTTTCCCTTTCTCTCCTTTTCTCTCTCTCCAGATGGATAGAGAGCTATAAGATGGGATATATATCGATATAATACAAATGTATATATATGGGGATAGAGAGAGAGAGAAGATATACATATAGATAAATAGATAGATAGATAGATAGATAGATAGATAGATAGATACATGCACACATATATGTATGTGTGTATAGGTATATGTAGATAGACAACTATAAATAGATACAGATATATAGATATACAATCATATTGTTTAAGACTTCCTGGGGGAGAATTTCAGGAAAGAAAATCTCTTCCTCTTTGCCTGTCATCATTTTATTACATGAGAATCATAGTTCTTATTCTCATTATCCTCAACTCTAATAACTAGGTATTTAAGCATATTTGAAGCATTTTTATAGTTATTGATCAAGCATTTTAAAATGAATTCAAATGTATTGTACTTAAATTTAATGTGAATAACTCTTGTTTATCAAGATTCAGCAGACCACTTGCGTACTAGTAAAAATAAATAAAATTTACTCCTAAAGCTCTTAAAAATGATTGTTTGCAGAAAAGTTCTTTTTTGTGCTAGGCATAATAAACAATATTTCTTCAAACATTAAGGAAAAAGTTTCATAGCCAAGAACTAAAGGCTTAAAAGCATTATTAAAGTTTGTTGTTGATGCCAAAAGGTAAGTGTCAACACCTGAAATTTCTTCTTCCTCTGTTGTTGTTGTTGTTGTTAGTTGCCATTAAGTCAGTGTCCAACTCATAGTGACACTACGTACAGCAGGTGAAACACTATTGTCGGTGCTTCTCTGCTTTTCACTGGGTTTACAATGGAAGATTATTTTTTGAGAGACGGTTGCTGGGTCCTTCTCCCAAGCCTACAGCACCAGGTGTTCCAAGGTGATCTCCCATCCAAATATTAAATAGGCCAAACCCTGCTTGGCTTCTGAGATCTGATGGGATCAGATGCCACAGTGGTAAGGCTGCAGGCCTTCTATCTCTAGAGGTCCCTAATTCTCAATTTCTTGTTTTCTTTCTTCCTACTATTAGCATTGCTTTGAGTCAGACCCAACTTGATGGTACCTAACAACAACTGCTTTCTCTTTCCACTTCTTGCCAGAGGATCAAGCAGACATGGAGCTTCATTGAAAATGGGCAACTATTGGATGCTAGGTCACATCTGGGAGACCATTCCTACAGTCTTAGAATTGATTCACAGAGCACCTGACTTCAGTTAAAACTGATATCAGGCGTCCAAAAATGCCCATTTCAGTGCTGAGCTTTATGGCTCACAGTTCTAGGTGCCTTAAGGATGGTATGGAATTTTTCAAGCTTGTGAAGGAATTTACATGCATGGGTAGAACCCCCTATTTCTATGTGTTTTGGCATAATTCACTTCTGCTGGTCTTAAAGTGTTAAGAGTTATGACTTCAGGAAGAGGTGTCTCGGTGGTGACTGATCTTCAGAAAGGGAAGATGCCATTCTCTGAGTACTTTCCACATTTTGGGTTTTCAGGACATTGATATGTTCATATGAATTAAATGGGAAGTCATTGGACTGAGGTATGTCTAATGCCCTGAGTTCCTACTTGCTGAAAACAAAATCTAAAAATTCCAAATTAAATGGCAGTTACACTCAACCAATCACAAGCAGTCAAATAGGCATTGGTTATATTGTCTAAACTTCCTAGCAAGATAGTACAAATAAAGGAATTTTTATTCTCATTTTAGCCAATCACCTCATTTCTTGGGCTTCCTTCTCCAGTCTCCTTATAAAAGTTGTCCTCTCATGACCCTCAGCCGATCCCCAAAGCATCCCTCTTTGGAGCTATCCAGCTTATGAATCACTCTGTTTAAATAAACACTTAAATTTTGTGCCAAAATGTATCTTTTAACAGATGTATGCAAACTTTAGGGCTGGGATTTAGCTCAGTTGGCAGAACACTGCTCAATAATTCCTGAGGACCAGGCTCGATTCCCCAGCACTGCAGAAATGGGAGAAAGATGTGGCATTCCGCTCCCAAAACAATCAGCCATTGAAAACTCTATGAAGGTCACTAGGAGTTAGATACGACTTGATGCCACATAACAACAACAACAGCAACACGCAAACTTTATGTCATAATATCCACCTACCTGCAGTTTTTCTCTTTATTTTCTAGTTAGAATGAGCATGGCTGTGAGTTGGGCGTCTGGATTCTAGCGTATGCTGAATATTAATTAGCTCTGTGAGAAAGACAAAGGCTCTTAAACTCTCTAGAGTTTATTTCCTAGTAATGTAGAATGATTTATTTTCCATAACCTTTAAAAAATTTATAGCTTAAAATGTCTTAAATTTCAATTTCATGCATTTCTGATCTGATATGTACACACACACACACACATACATGTACATCCACATCAATCTCCATGGAGGGTGGCTTCTATATCGGACATATCTAGAACTGGGCTAGTTATAATTAAGGCACTCAAGAAAGTGAATTCATTCAAAGGAAATAAAGTATTAGAGAAAACATTGCCAAAAAATTCAGGACAATTTTTATTGCCTCTTTGCTCTCAGGAAAGTATTGGTAATGTGTATAATAGGGTTAATTTAGAAGCTGTTTATGGTGAGACCAGTCTCCAAACTTCAGATTGAAAGATTGACATAAATAGATGTCTTGAGCCTGTGGGCTGTATGTCTAGTATAGAGAAGATTATTGGAACTGTAAGGAATCTAAAATCAGCTATTAGGAAATCAGAAATCATAGAGAAAATCTACCCTCCCCTCCAAAAATAAATAGTCTCCCAAAAAGTAAGTAAACTGATTAAATTCATAGATGATTTATCTGGAATGATCCATTACTCACCTGAGACTGGCCCCACATTAGTTCACTTAATTGGGAATGATGTAAATGAAGAATTATTTTCTGGTGAAATGGAACTGGATTTGTGGTTAAGGGATATTGATTGATAGTGAGGCTGTATTTTCTTCTTTTTCTATTCTTTCTTTCTTTTTTTTTTTTTAACTAAGAGTTCCTGAGCTTTGTTAGTTGAAACCACATCTCCCACGGTTGCAGTTAGGTGTGTGGGAATATTATTAAGAGTGCAGTTTTAGTAGAAGTCTCCAGAATGTGTTACTGCTAATCTTCTGAGCCATTAGTGGTATTCATATGATAAAATGTTAATGTTTCTCTTCTAATTTAAGTGCATTTCTGAACATACCTCAAAGCCAAGCCAGGCTGGGTTGAAATGAGGAATGTGATTGGATTTGATTTTAATAGAACATAACATTGATGGAATTGAGATTGACCTCATTATGATTCTCAATTCCATACTAGATCTTTGCTTTAGGCATTAAAGAGCATATGGTAATAACTTTTTTTTAAAGCTTTGCTGTTAAAGATTTAGTGGAGAGATTATCTAGAATACTTTTTATCAAATATCTTATTTAAATAAGAGGAATTCTTTAAAGCATTAGCATTAAAAATTCACAGAGCCTACAAAATTAAAAATAGAAAAATCTATTAGGTTATCTTTCTTCTCCCTGAAAAGGATTACTTCAGAGGAAAGAGCTACAAAAATGAAAATAATAATTTGCAACAATTATAATATCAACATGAGAGATGAGAGGAGAATGAATGGTCCTGGATAGGTGAGAAAAATCAACTAAAATATTTTATTCATTTTGAAATATTTTATCTCATTGTATACATTAAGTTTATGTATCTAAAGTATTTACAATTAAATCATCACTTATTTGTGTTTTCTTTTTAACTGAAGTGATCTTGAGACATTTTGTTACAAATAAGTGGCTGAAATTCGAACTTGATTGAAAATTCCCAATGCAAATCATCTGCTTGCCTGGCTTTAATCAGCCTCGCCTTTTTGAATTCTCAACATAAAATTCAATTTAATCACACATATGTTACATATTCACTTTATTATATAATAGTCACACAGGTTGAAATGACTCTGTCTTGTGTATATATTAGAAAGGAATTATTAGCAAATTTATGAGAATAGAATGCTGTTTCTGATTTTCTTGTCATGGACCAATGTGCTGTCGTCCTACTGACCATGAGATTAAACAACAATCTTTAAATGTCAATTTGGAGGATCATGGATACTTCTAAATGATCTCTTTGGGATGATTTAATACCTTTTAGAAAAATATTCAGGTGTTTAGCTGCGTCCACCTGGACTCTACCCTCTCCAGCAGGACATAGGTGACTTTGTGTCTTGTGGTGCTGGGACACCTCATCTAGCAAGAGTGCAGTTGGTCTGGTGTGCTACCTGGACTGACTCCTGTGAGAAGTGATTGGTCCAACCTGGACATTTGGAATGCTGGCAACCGCAGTCAAAGTCTGTAGTCTCGACAGTGTCACTTCTCTTGATATTCTATGTTCTGCACCATTCGATACCACTTGTTAGGTTTCAAGATCGGTCCTACAGACTGAGATAGAATTGATGGCAAGGGTGGAGTAGTTTTACCTCTTCAGAGACAAAAAAGGAGGGGAATAAATAAAGTAGATAACTCTGATACTCATTTTTAAAATATTAATTTCCACATCTGAAGAGAATTATTATATGCCCATAAACTTTGGGTCTCTACAACCAATTGCACAACAAAGCATTTTAGGATTTTTCCTGTCTACCTTCCCCAAATTTCCTTCCTTGCCCTCTTCTGTTTGCCAGGGACACTGGCATCCTGTCTATTTCTCTCTCTTCTCAAACCCCTTCTAAAACAGAATCTTCACAATTACTCAACTCTCCTTAAAAATTTTTGTCTTAGATGGTTGGCTTCTTTTTATCCTGCACTTTCTAAGAACAAATGTCTCCTCATCAGTGAGCTAACCTTGCCTTTTATTTATGTTTTTATTTAATTTTGTTGCCATATTCCAGGTGCCTACCATATTGCTTGCTATATGGCATTTTCTTGTTGTTAGGCCTTATTGAGTCAGATCTTACTCATAATGACCCTGTATACAACAGAATGAAACACTCCCCAACATTGTGCCATGCCTGGCACTATTGTCAGCGCTTCTCTGCTATTCACAGAGTTTGCAGTAGGGGATTGTTTCAGGAGTGGGTTACAAGGTCCTTTTCCCCAGCTTGCAGCACCTTATATTCCCAGGCCATCTACCATCCAAGGACTAACCAGGCCAACCCTGCTTAGCTTTCAAGATCAGGCAGGATAGAATGCTTGGGTGCTATGGCTGCCGATGCTATGTCATAATACTTATTAATTGAATGAAGCTTGAATGGTCATGTCATTTAGTCTTCACAGTGACTTGATGAAGCATATATTATCACCACTGTTCCTAATGGGGAAAATCAGTCTTAAAGAGTTTAGGTAACTTGTCTAAATTTAATAGGCAGAAATAGTTTTCAAATTCAAGTCTATATGAATGCAAAGCCAATTTTTGGTCAATAAACTATAGTTTCTTCTATCGTGTGAATTTTGTAACTTATTTCTAGTAGGTCGGTCCATATGCCAGTAGACTAATATATTATTTTTTCTCTATGTGCTACTTAGCATAAGCATATTATATATATATATATATATATACACACACACACACACACACACACACACACACACATATATGTAGATTCCTCTCCCTGCATCTTATGTGAGAGCAGAACCATATTTGCATATTCATTTATTTTAAAGCCTTCTGAAAGGAGTTGTTGAATTATATCTCTTTAAAGTAAAGCTGAACCAAACGCCCTATCCCTAGGCTATAATCTCAGGGGGGAGGCAGGAGTATAGAGGATTTGAGGCCAGAGGCAACCTGCCTAACTTATGGAGGCCCTGACTCTAAAAAATAAAATGTGGGCTGGGGGTGCAGCCCAGTAGTAGAGGACTTGCAAAGCATGTGTGAGGCCCTGTGTTCAACCCTGAAGTACTGTAAAAATAAAGAAACAAAATCTAGCTAAAAATGCCATATCTACACATAAAAAAATAATTTTCATAAATAACACAAAGATATTATTTTATAAAACAATCCAAATATTTTAGATATGAACAACAGTGTCAGGAGTGTTTCATTCTGTCGTACATAGGGTCATTGTGTCAGATGGACTTGATGGCACCTAACAACAAACAACTTGCTCTATCTTTCAAATGTGAAATTTCTCATGATATTTGTATTTTGTGCTCAACTCCAACAGCAAATCACTGAATGTGTAATTCATTTCATTGAATAAAAAGTTCAGGGTGAAAAATAAATGGATACTAAGGACTAAACAAAGCTTTGCTAATGCGTTAGTACAAGTTGTCTTGGTTTTGGACAGCGCTCCAGGCCCTCACTGTTATATGCACTGTGCTTGCTTTTACAGCCAATAATATACCACACAACAGGTTAATAGGAAACTCTACCAGATAGTGTCACTTTTCTTATGAGAGGCAATTTTTTTTTTTTGCCTCTATTTGATGTGGTTACTTTGGAGTACTTCTGGCTGAATACCTCTTTTCTTATTTTATGGATGAGAGGGAAGAAATGTAAGTTTTTATCCATCAGATTTCCATCCTACTTAGGTTTTGCTTCAACAATTTGTGCAATGGGAGGTGGAAAAGCTGACAAGTTGCCAGGCTGTGCGTTTCTGTAGATCGATCCACAAAGGACAGAATAGGGTGCAGTCTACAGAGGTTAAGAATTAGAAAGGGAAGCCAAATCAGCAAAACCAAACAAAGCAAAGAGCCTGAAGCTAATTAATCATGACAAACCCTGTACAAAATCTGGAGAACAAGTTGCTGTGCCTTGAACCTTCAATAAACAAATTCATTTAGGACTTTACTAGGATGGAGGACTTAAATGCAAACTGATTCTACATATAAAACAAAGGCACTCAAATATGTAAGATAGACTAGTGTAAGAGAGATTGATTTTGAGAAAAATTAGTCCTAATAACTGAAGATATGATGTATTTTGCACTTTAGAGACCATTTACTAATATATTCCTGTGGAAGGTGAGGAATGTAACAGATTTTCTTTTTCTTTTCCTTCATCTAATCTTTACCTGCCTTCATGTACATACAGCAATATGATTCTGCTAACATGGAGTGTTTGTGTTTGGTAAGATCCTTAATTCTTGATCCAAGGAACTTTTAACCATTTTTACTGTGAAAGTAGTAAGTTGATAAACAATAGAAATTGTAACTATTATAAACCTAATGAACTCTTGCTTTTTATTACCACCTATTTTAGTTTATTTGAATGTTTTCTATTGTAAAATAAGCTTTATCAATAACCATGTGCCCTCATAACCATCCCTAGTGGTCTCATTGTAAAAAGATTAGATTTACTTTTTTTTCTTGCTTTTATATCTTTTGATGTAAAAATCAACAGCTACCTTATTAGTGGCATGTTCCAGAACTCAAAACCTTGTTTCAGTGATTTTGTTTCTTCTCAAACTAGCAATAGATTCTTGCAATTGGTGGTTCTGTTTTGAGTAAGAGACATAAGTGTAGAAAAAAATAACTGCCTTAAAATAAGTATATGCACAGGAAAAATATTAACATATTATGGAGGTAGAATTTGCTGCAATGCATTTTTTTGTTGTGAGGCTAATAGCACTTAATGATATCTGAAAACTCTAGGAAAGCATCTTTGGATTGTCTGAAGACTGAGGGTGAAAGCTGAAGATTTTAGGAGAGCACATTTGGAAGTCTCATTGCTTCTGTCCATAAATGGCTGGGATGATGGAAAAGATAAGGGTTCAGATATAGGTGGTTGACCACAGTGATGGCATCCATTAGTGACCAGAACTTGAAATTTGAGGTTTGGCTTAAGATGCAAATGGTGTCTGGGCAAGAACCAAAGGAATGGAACAAAGGGACAGATTTCTTCTTTCATGGTAACTCAGTGATTGTTGTTGTTGTTAGGTGCCTTCATGTCAAGTCCAACTCAGAGCCACCCTGTGTACAATAGAATGAAACACTGTCCAACACTGTGCCATGGCTGGCACAATGTCAGTGCTTCTCTGCTATTCATAGGGTTTTCAATGGCTGATTGTTTTGGGAATGGGCTGCTGGGTCCTTTCCCAAAACCTACAGCACCCTGTATTCCCAGGTGGTCTCCCATCCAAGGACTAACCAAGACCAACCCTACTTAGTTTCTAAGGTCAGACAGGATTGAACGCCAGCATGGTATGGCAACTCTGTCATAGTTGTTCTGAAAACAGAGTAGGGCTTCAGCAGAGGGTAGAATTCCTTACTTCTAGAGAATGTTGAAACCAATGAACAACTTTTTGCTGAGAGAGCTATAAAGAAAGTTCAAGCATGGGGGTCACTACTATATATTTCCGTATAATTTGAGATTTCATGATCTTATTTTCCTATTCTTCAAAAAACTTATTAGTGTATAATTTCTTAAACCCAGCTAACCTAGATTATGTTGTTGTTGTTGTTAGTGCTGTTGAGTCGGTATCCGACTCATAGCAACCCTGCATACAACAAGTGAAACACTATTTTCAATGCTTCTCTGCTGTTCATAGGGTTTTCAATGGTGGATTAATTTTTTGGGAGTGGGTTGCCGGGTCCTTCCCCAAGCCTACAGTACCTGGTGTTCATAGGCAGTATCCCATCCAAGTGCTAACCAGGCCCGACCCTGCTTAGCTTCCGAGATCTGATGGGATCGGATGCCACAGGGCTACGGCTGCAGGCATAACCTAGATTATAGGACATAAATATAAATTTCTCTGATTTGAGAAGAATAAAATTGACTATATTTTATTCTACTTTAATATATAGAATTTAAAATCTAAAGAATATATATAAAACATGGCTCATCTTCTCAAGTGTAGGGAGCTTTAGAAAGGACTATTTCAGGTGATCACACATTGAGGAATTGTGACATTGCAGGTTAGCTCTATTATTGTTGCTGTTCGGTGCCCTTGTGTTGGGTTCCACTCATCATGATCGTCATAGGGTTTTCAATGGCTGATTGTTTCAGGATTATTTTAGGATTGGGCTGCCATGTCCTTCTTCCATTTTTGTTGTGCTGGAAATCAAATTCTGGGCCTCAGAGAGCAAAGAGTGGCACTTTACCAACTGAGCTAAATCCCAGCCCTGTTAACTCTCTTGGTCAACCATTAAAGGAAACAAGTAGAAAGCAAAACCTTCTACTATAAGGTGGGGTGGAGAGAGTACTTGATGCCCAAGAAAAGAAGAATGACCAATTTTCAGATACTGGAAGAAGCAACCACAGAAAGTGATTCCATTTCATTGTTATTGTGAATAGGGCTGTAATGAACATAGGAGTGCAATTGTCTCTTTGACATACTAGTTTTCATTTTTTTTTTTGGTAATATACCTAGTAGTAGGATTGCTGGATGTTAGCATAGCTCTATATTTAATTTTTTGAGGAATTCCATGCTGCTTTTCATAATGGTTGTACGAATTTCTGTTCCTACCAATAATGTGCAAGGATTTCCTTTCTCCACATCCTTCCCAGAACTTCTTATCTTCACTCTTTTTGTTAATAACTATTCTGACTAGAGGATGGGGGTTTAGCTCAGTTGGTAGAGTGCTGCTCTACACATTCTGATGACCCAGAATTGGTCCCCAGTGCTGCAAAAATGGGAGAAGGATGTGGTAATCCAGTCCCGAACTTCTCATCTTCACTCTTTTTGTTAATAACTATTCTGACTGGAAAACTGGGGTTTAGGTCAGTTGATAGAGTACTGCTCTGCACATTCTGAGGACCCTGGATTGCTCCCCAGTGCTGCAAAAATGGGAGAAGGATGTGGAAGGATCCATTCCCAAAGCAATTCCAAAGCAATCAACCATTGAAAACTCTATGAGGGTTGCTATTAAGTCGAATCCAATTCTACAACACCTAACTAAAACAACAACAATTCTTACTGGAGTCAGGTGATATCTCATTGTTTTATTTGCATTTCCCTTATGATTAGTGATATTGAGTATATTTTTCATATACTTATTTGTCATTGATGAAAAAATAAGGTAAATGTGGTACATTGTTGTTTTTGTTAGGTACCATCAAATCAGTATCCAACTCAAAGCAACCCTACATACAACAGGGGAAACACCATTGTCAGTGCTTCTCTGCTGTTCAGAGGGTTGTCAGTGGCAGATTAGTATTTGTGAGTGAGTTGCTGGGTCTGTCTCCCAAGCCTACAGCCCCTGGTGTTCCCAGACAGTCTTCCATCCAAGTACTAACCAGACCGGACCATGCTTAGCTTCCCAGATCTGACGGGATTGGATGCCACAGGGCTACACCTGCAGGCCTAATGTGGTACATATAGACTATGAAATACTATTTGGGCATACTGTGCCATTAAGTGGTGTCGGACTCATAGTGACCCTCACAGAGTTTTCAATAGCTGATTATTTTGGGATTGTTTTGGGAGTGGGTTGCCAGGCCCTTTTCCCATATTCAGCCATAAAGATAATGAAATCCCACCACTTGCAGCAATGTGAATGGAATTGGAGATCATTATGTTAAGTGAAATAAGCCAGTCATAGAAAGATAATTATGATCTCATTCATATGTGGAACCTAAAACAGTTGATCCCATAAATGTTGAGAGTAGAATGGTGGTTACTAGAGGCTGAGGAGAATAGTGGGAAGGGGTGATGGATGGGTAGTAAGTTAGAGTTACATAATTGGAGTAAGAAGTTCTGGTATGCTATTATGCAGTACTAATGTAGTGTTCGGGCTGGGATTTAGCTCAGTGGGTAGAGTGCTGCGCTGCAGTCTCTGAGGCCCAGAGTTCAATTCCCAGCACCGCAAAAATGGGAGAAGGGCCTGGCAATCCACTCCCAAGGCAATCCCGAAGCACTCAGCCATTGAAAACCCTATGAGGGTCGCTATGAGTCGGATACCGACTCGATGGCACCTAACAACAACAACAACAATATAGTGTTCTGGTAGTTCTGGAAGTTCTGGTATGCTATATATGCAATAGTAATATAGTATACATTTCAGAAAGCTAGGAAAATGTGTTTTGGAAGTTTTTGCTATTAAATGATAAATTAGATGGTACACATATTTAACTTGATTTAAACATTATATAATGTATACACTATGAAAAATCATGTTATCTGATTAATATGCACAATGTTTATGTCTTTATATATGAGTTAAAATAAATTGAATTTTCAAAAAAGGAAAATTGAGGTAAAATATGGAGCCAATTTTCCTGGTTCTCATGATGTCAAACTTACTCATATGACAATTGTCAGAGTACATTAACACATATTTTTTCAAATAGTTCAAGTAAATCTATTCTGTTTATAACCATGTGGGATTCTATCTTTAATTTTATGGCAAAAATTCATATAAATGGGAATTATAACCATGTTTTTAAAGATATATAAAATTAAAAGATCTGTTATATCATGTGCTTCTGGCTTGTGACATTCCTAAAATATAATTAATAAGAGTTATGAGTCAACATATTCTGATTTAAATAAACAGTTAAATAAGATGCAATGAAAATCAAATATAACCTTTCTACCAAAATTTACCTTGTAATTTTTAATTTCAAACCATTTCAAAATAAACCAGCTTATCTCAAGGAACACACCCTAGGTTGAAACCTCTCCTCATGAAATCGAAACCTCAGTCCTAATAGATGCAGTTTTGAGATGGTCTACTTGCTGTCACTATCAGGAGGTAATTGCTCCTGGCATGGACACCATGAGCTGTGCTCTCTTTCCTCTTCAGCTCCAGGTCTATCTCCATTTTTAACTAATTGTATCGGTAGAAAATTCCATTCTATTTTATAACCCTTTTCTTGAGGACCTGCAAGTATTTTTTTCTTTAATAAAATTTACTGCGTGCTGCATCAGTAACTCAGTAGTTTAGAAAATTGTTGTCAAAAGATTCAGACCCTGTGTGAAATCTCTAAAATTGGGCCAGTTTGTTTTGCTAATGATAGCTGGGTACTCTGGAAGTGTACATTATCAGTTAGTTTTGCTGACCACAGCTGGGAATGTAAGGTAGGTAAACATGACTGAAACAATAGTCCCCTCTCCTCTCTAGAAGCTCCTATAATCACATGCTTTTGTCCCCCAAGGGACTGCTGTAAATGGAGGAAGCCTTCCTCTTCCATAAAATCAGGACTAGAAATTGGCTGGCTGGTTTCTGGACACTTTGGTTACAGTGTCAAATGCTAATGCATACATGCATATAACCATAATCGTTGAATTTAAATTAAGATATGTAAATATGCTTTCAATGACTCAACTATTAATGAATAATCAGAAGGTTTTCTTTGTATATGGTCTACTTTTGGATGTTTTGTGGAGTATTTCAAGTATAAACCAGACACATTATGTATCCTCTCCATATTCAATATTATTTTCTTGAAAAAGAAGTGAAAATGTAAAGGTACTTACAAAGTTATCTGGAAAAATGCTTCTGGGTTTTTATAATTTGCTTCCATAACTAATTCAACATTACATTTTTAACTTTTCACCATTAAAACACTTAACAGGTGATGTGCACTAACCGGAATATAACCAGTGATATTGGGTCACTAAGACCCATATATTTTTTAATGATATGTATGTATTTCTTCTTGGTTTTCTCTTAGTGACTCAATGTCCCTGGTTATAGTCCAGTTAGGGCATGCCACCAGTTAAATGTTAGCAAGTCTCCCCCAAACTTCCAACAAGTTATTTTTAATATTCAAATGTTATTGATTTTTTAAATAATTTCAATCAAATTTAAATAATTATAATTAAAAGCACAAAGAAATCAAGGGTTTGAGAACAAACACCACTAACTCCTTGTTACTAAATAACTTGACTAGGTAAAGAAATTGATGGTGAAGCATAGCCACCAGCTGTCACACTTACCATGCAGCTGGCCTCAGTCCTTGTTAAGGGATGGAAAGGTGTATGTGAAAATTGGTTCAGTGAGTCAGATAAATGGAGGTCAGTGAAGGAAGCCTCTGGTGCTTTAATTTCCTTGATTGTAAACTCTTTGAATGATGTGACTGTCTTAAGCATCTTTACATTTACCGTTTACCTGGTACAGTGCCTGGACATAATGGAAGCATCTTTTCCTTCATTTGAATTAATGCGTTGACAGCATGTAATCATCTGCTTCATCTAAGGGCAAGAGCAGCAGTTATATTTTTGTTTTATTTTTTTCCCATGCTCAGTGAGTGATAAAGCCATATTAACATCCTGTTTGTGTTTCTTTTTGATTGCCATTTGGTCAGCTGGAGCCTGAGAAAATTTTATGCAATGTTTCAGAGGACCAATTTATCCTGAAAGCTCTGTGAGTTCTTTTAGAGCCATCTTGAAGCCACTGTAGATTGCAATTGGAGTCATACAAATGCTAGAAATCGAGTGAATCAAGTGACATTTGGTATGCAGTGTCAAAACATGTTTGGATTACTCCCTTAAACACAAGAATTGAAAAGGATTATCCATTAATAGCTGTGTGTGCTTATTATAAACATGTATTTGTGTTTGAAGAAACAGATGTATGTTCGTAGTTTTAAAAGTCACAGAAAGAGTAACACAAGGTTAATTATCATTTTTTAAGGAAAATAATCTCCCTTCTTACCCACTACTCGCAGCTTTGTTACCTAGACTGGACCTACCTAATCTCAACTCTTACAGAGTTCTTTCCTCTACTGTATGTTTTCTATTTCTAAATACGACCAGCACTCTGTTTTCTGTTCAGATCATACAAACCTTTTGCCTTTTACAAAATGATGTGACTACATTGCTGATTTCTGATATTTCTATTCTATTTATCATCTGTTTTTCTACTACATAGTTTGAGGATTGAGCGCTCTTCATTTCTATTTCTACTTACAGTTATATGGATTGTTTGTTTCCCCTGACCTCCCACAATTTACATCACTTGTTCTTGTCAAATTAATATTCAGTGTTTATGTGACTATGTAAATACTTAGAGAAACCACTTAGTGTTCTTTTTTTTTTTTTTTTTGGAAATTTTTAATGTACACCTTAATGTGATTCATTCTGACATGGTTTTTCATTGTGGCATTTCCATATATGCATTTTGATGTACATTATTCATATAGGTGCCCCTTTACCCTCTTGTATGCTTTCCCCCCACCCTCCCCATCTAAGTCTTCTCTATCATTTACTTGGTAATATTTTTCTATATATCCTTGGGTTCCAGTTCTGTTTAAGATAGAAACTTTTCCGGTAGTGAACTTTGTTTTTATCTTGTCAGAACAATTGCATGCATTTTCTAGACCATTATATTGACACCATTCTTAGCTTTTTTGTTTGTTTGTTTTATTTTGATCTGACCTTTGAATAGGATTTTTCCTTCTTATAATTTTGAATCAGCTCCCTCATATGAGTGAGAACATATGGTGTTTATCTTTCTGAGCTTGGGTTCGTTCACTTAAAATAATTTTCACTAACTCCATTTTGCTGTGAATGACCTTATTTCATTTTTCTTGATTGCTGAGTAGGATTCCATTGTATATATGTACCATAGTTTTTTTATCCATTCTTCTGTTGAAGGGCACTTTGGTTGATTCCATATCCTTGCTATTGTGAAAAGTGCAGCATTGAACATGGAGATGCAGGTGTCTCGGTGGTATGATGACCTATCTTCCTTTGGGTAAATTCCCATGGTGTTATAGCTGGGTCATATGGTAGATCTGTTTTCAGATTTTTAAGATACCTCCATATTGATTTCCACAGTGGTTGGACCAACTTACAGCTCCACCAACAACGGGAGAGTGTTCCTTTTCACCGCAACCTCGCCAGCATTTGTTGTTATTTTTTTATTGATCTTGGCCATTCTTACTGGTGTAAGGTGAAATCTCAGAGTTGTTTTAATTTGCATTTCCCTAATGGCTAGGGATACTGAGCATTTTTTCATGTGAGAAACCACTTAATGTTCTATAATTGCATTTCTTTTGTAACTTTTTTTTACAACACCAATAATACCTTTATTCTTCTCATTTATTTTCCTCTGTAATTATCATTAATTCAATGTAAACTTTCAGAAATAATTATGGAATTCACAAGGTCAAACTCATGAAGGAATCAAATTGTCCTATTTTCTCTTTCCTTGAGGTGATTTGTATAGGGAAAGATTGGAAACACTCCAAATGTCTACGCCTATGGGATTTTAAAATAAATTATAACAAAGGAATTAAAGGGAATATTCACATTTTAAAAATAAAGGTTTAGATGGTTTAAAAAATAATGAAAATAAGGCCTGGCACAGTGGAGCATCCTGGTAATCCCAGCGGCTGGGGAGGCAGAAGCAGGAGAATCACAAGTTCAAGACCAGAGGCAGTCTGCGTAACCTAGCAAGACCCTGTCTCAAAAAGTAAAAAAAAAAAATGGGCTGAGGGCACAGCTCAGTGGTCTAGCACTTGCAGAGCATGCAAGCGCACAGTTCAGTTATCCAACACTTGCAGAACATGCAAACATGAGGCCCTTGTTTCAACCCCTAGTATGGCAGGAAAAAAAAAAAGAAGAAGAAGAAGAAAGAAAGAAAGAAAGAAAGAAAGAAAGAAAGAAAGAAAGAAAGAAAGAAAGAAAATAAGAAAATAAAAACCACCTCCCAAGGGCCCAGCAGCCACTACTCCAATGAGGTTGGTTTGTGTCATGTCTGCAGCACAGTTATTGTGGGAGACATCTCTTCATCATCTTACCAGGAATTGCCTCTGGCTGACTCACATTGGGACACCTGTTTTCCCATACTCATGTCTAGTTCTTTCTTATGGCAAACAACTTCCAGGAGCTTTATGAGAAAGCCTGGCTGGGGAGTAAATTCCTTGAAATCTTGACTATTCCCCCAAATCCTTTCTTTTACCCTCACATATGACTGATTATGGCAGGGATACAGCTCAGTTGGTAGAGTGCTTTCTGTGCACTCTGAGGCCCTGGGTTCCATCCCCTGCATTGCACAATGGGAGAAGGACCTGGCAGCCCACTTCCAAAACAATCCTAAAGCAATAAGCTATTGAAAACCCTTACAAACAGCAGAAAAACACTGTCATCATGCCAGGCATTGCACAGTGTCTGGGAGTATTTCGTTCTGTTGTATATAGAGTCGCTATGAGTCTGACTCTACTTGACAGCACCTGACAACAACAAACAATGACTGATTATATGACTGGTTATAGAATTCTAGATTGCAACAAAAGTTAGCCCTCAAAATGTTGAAACCAATACTCCATTTTGTTCTTGTATAACTGATGAACTTCAGTTTTTTCATCTTTTGTATCTGACTTGTGCTTTTAGAAGATTTTACAATTTTTCTTTCTACCTGGTATTCTGCAATTTTACCATATGGTGTCTTAGTGTGGGCCTTTTTTTCATTCATTTATGCTGTGCATTTGACTGACTCCTTTAATCTAGAAACCACATCCTTCTGTATTGCAAACTTTTACTCTACGATTTATTGGATCATTTCTGACTCTTTTCTGGAACCTGCACTGTAATCAATATTGATTCTCCCACACTGATTCTCTATTACAGATATATAATTGGTATCCTTTTCCATCCATTTGTTCTATTTTTATACTCTGAGAAATTTCTTCTGCTTTTTTATTAGATTATTTTTGCATAGCCATTATTTTAATTTCCAAGAATTTTATGTTTTATTAATGCTTCTGTTTATGCTTTCCTGATTAGATTACTTAGGTGCAATATCTGCAATATCTTTTCTTTCATATCTGATAATACATACACATGAAAATATATACCCACTTATTTAATTTCTTCCTCATCATTTAAAGTTTTGTATTTTTGTTTTCTTCATATTGTCGTCTTTCTTTCATGGTGGAGGCATTCATTAAATATACTCCTTGACTATTCATTTATATTTGAAAACAAAACACACAAAGCTCACTCAAATGTGTGTGTGTGTGTTTGTGTGTGCATGCATGTTTGTGTATGTGTTCAGAGTCACCTTTGGGTTAATGAATAAGGATCAGATAATTTTGTTTGTTTTTGGGGGGAGGGGGAACGTTCAAACCTCAACCAGAATCTGTAGGTTGTGGGGCATCGCCCTGCCACTGGACTTGCTCCGGCCATGAGCAGGGACCAGCAGCCAAAGACCATCTTCTGGTGAGGGGGAGCTGGGCACCCAGGAGCCGCACCACCTGGAAAGGAGGCTTATGCCCACAGCTGCCCTGAGAAGCCTTGAAAAAGGCAGGCTCAGAGGCTTCTGCCCAGGGCAGCTCCTTGCTTCTTTTCTTCCCAATGAAGACTCCGAGTGCTCTGCTCCAACAGCTCTTTATTTCTTCCTTGTCTGTCCTGGTTGATGGAATGGACCCAGACTGCTCCATGTATTGCCCTTATATATTCTTCTGGGGCTTGTCGGGGACCAGTCAGAGGCAGTTACCTCCTATGGGTTTCAGCCAATCAGAGGGGATATTCAAATTTGGTTTTTGTAGAAGTAGCCAATCAGGGGTGGTTCCAGAATGATCCAATCAGGAGCCGTTCTGGGGCTTGGAAACAGCCAATCAGTGTCAAGGGGCGGAGGCAAGGGAATAGATGCCAGAGCCATCTTGGGGAGCTCGTTGACCCTGAGTTCCAGGATGTAGGGCAAAGGTGACTGCCTGGGGAACAAGCCTCAGTCCTCCAAGGGAGCCTAGATAGGCCCTGGGGCGAACTGCCTCTCTAGCAGTGCCCTACAGTAGGTCTTTTTCTTAAGCCACCTTATTTCCCCAGAAAAGAACTCCACATTCACATTCAGTGTGGACAGTATATCTGACCTCTCTTTTCAGGGTATTAATTTGCCCTTACCCTCAGCTGACATCCCTGAATCTTCCTAGAAAGTTTATTTCTTATGAGAAAAAGGTAATTAAAACCTGTGTGAGTGTTCCATGGCTCTGAGAGTCTGAATTTCCTTCCAGGGACTTGGAAGCAGTCCAGCTGCCCTCAGTTTCACATTGCTCCTTGGATTTCAGAACTCCTTGGTATCTAATTTCTAAAACTAGGAGAAACTTTACACATGAAGTTGGCCATGTCCTCTTAGTAAATCCAATTCCTCTACCCAGGCAATGTTTTTGCAGTTTGGCCAACTCAATAACCTCTCTTTCTTTGGCTTTCCTCCTTCCAAAATTTGTCTGTTATCACTTGTCTCCTGATGTCCCATCTTATGTTCTGTGTACACTTCAATTTATATTGGATTTATTTTCACTTTAATGGAGAGGGAATAGAACAAAGATTATTATGATTTCTCACCACTGAGAAGAAATAGCTCAATATGTGCTTTTTAAAGCAAAATGTATTATATAGTAAATTGCTCATGATTCATTTATCAGTTCTGACCTTTAGTTAACAGTATTTTAGCTGTAGATGTTACTTTCCCAAACTCCTAAAACTACTAAAATCATTTACCATTTACTTTTATAACCTGAAAATGAAGACAATGAATTTGCACACTGGTGTTTTGAATATTGTACTTCAGATTGTACTCTTAATTTCATCTTGTTGTTGTTAGGTGCTGTCAGGTCTGACTCATAGCGACCTTATGTACAATAGAATGAAACACTCCCAAATTCTGTGCCAGGCATATGATCTCTTTTATGTGTAAGCCCATTGTTTCAGATACTGTGTCAATATATCTAATTAAGAGTTTTCCTTTTTTTTTTCCCCATTGACCTACCATTCTCCCAAACCTGATGTCTTTCTCCAGGGATTGGTCCCTCCTTACTATGTGTCCAAAATATGTGAGGTGCACTCTAGTCATCCTTGCCTCCAAGGAGCACTCTAGTTGCACTTCTACTTGGTTCTTTTGGCAGTCTATGGTATATTCAATATTTGTCTCTAGCACCATAACTCGAAAGCATCAATTATTCTTCTGTCTCCCTTATGCACTGTCCAGCTTTCACAAGCATATTATGCAACTGAAAATATTATGGCATGAGTTAGGTGCACCTTCGTCTTCAATGTCACATCTTTACTTTTCAACACTTTAAAGAGGTCTTTTCATCAGCTTTTCCAAATTCAATGTATCTTTTGATTTCTTGATTGTTGCTTCCATGGGAATTGATCATAGAACTAAGTAAAGCAAAATCTTTGACAAGTCAATCCTGTCTCCATTTATCATGAAGTTGCTTACTGACCCAGTTGTAAGGATTTTTGTTTTGTTGATGTTGAGGTACAATCAATACTGAGGATTGTGTTCTTTTTTTTTTTTTTTTGGCGGTACTAGGGGTTGAACCCAGGGCCTTGTGCTTGCATGCTTTGCAAGTCCTGGACCACTGAGCGGCGCGGCACTCTCAGTCCATTTTTTTTACTTTTTGAGACAGGGCCTCTCTAAATTATGCAGACTGCCTCTGGTCTTGAAATTGCGATCCTCCTGCCCCTGCATCCCAAGCCACTGGGATTATAGGCATGCACCACCACGCCTGGCTAGGGCTGTGTTCTTTGATCTTCATTAGTAAATGTTTCAAATCCTCTTCACTTTCAGCAAGCAGAGTTGTGTTATCTGCATAATGCAAGTTATTAATGAGACTTTCTCCAATCATAATGCCATATTCTTCTTCACAAAGTCCAGCTTCTCAAAATATGTGCTTAGCATAGAGATTGAAGAGGTGCAGTGAAAGGATGTAGCCCTGACGCATATCTTTCTCAACTTTAAGTCAAGCAGTATTTCTTTGTTCTATTCAAACAACTGCCTTTTGGTCAATGTACAGATTCCTCATGAGTACAACTAAGTGCTCTGGTAATCACATTCTTTACAATGTTATCCATAATTTGTTATGATCCACAAAGTCAAATGCCTTTACATAGTCAATAAAACATAGATAGACATCTTTCTGGTATTCTCTCCTTTTGGCTAATATCCATTAGAAATCAGCAATGATGTCCCTGGTTCCATGCCCTCTTCTGAGTCTGGCTTGATTTTCAGGCAATTCCCTGTCTCTGTATTGCTGTAGTTTCTTTTGAATGATCTTTAGAAAAATTTTGCTTGTATGCGATAGTAAGGATATCATTCAATAATTTCCCCATTTGGTTAGATTCCCTTTCTTGGGAATAGGCACAAGTATGGATCTCTTCCAATCAGCCAGGTACTGTTTTTCAAATCTCTTGGCATAAACAAGTGTGAGTACCTCCAGTCCTCTCTTGAAGCATTTCAATTGGTATTCCATCAATTCCTGGAGCCTTGTATTTCACTAATTTTTCAAGGCACTGTCCTTCAGTACCATTGGTTCCTGGTCATATGCAACCTCTTGAAATGGTCATCCACAAATTCTTTTTGGCATAATGACTCTGTGTATTCCTTCCATCTTCTTTTAATGCTTCCTGTGTCATTTAGTATTTTCCCTGTAGAATCCTTCATTATCACCACTTGAAGTTTGACATTTTTCTTCAGTTCCTTAACCTTGATAAAAACAGAGTATATTCTTCTCTTTTGGTTTTCTATGTCCAACTCTTTGCACATGTCATTATTACACTTGATCTTGTTATCTTGAGCTGTCCTTTGAAATCCTCTGTTTAGTTCATTAACTTTGTCATTTCTTCCTTCTACTTTAGCTGCACATCATTCAAGGACAAGTTTCACAGTCTCTTTTGATATGTAATTTGGTCTTTTCTTTTTCTCCTATCTTTTTAATAACCTTTTACTTTCTTCATGAATGATGTGTTTGATGTCTTGCCACAACTCTTCTGGTCTTCTATCATTAGTGTCTAATCCATCAAACCTATTCATGAGGTGGTGTCTGAACTCAGTTGAGATATACTCAAGATCATACCTTTGCTCTTGTATACTTGTTCTAATTTCCTCAATTTCACTTGGAACCTGAATATGAGCAATTGATAATCTGATCCACAATCAGCACTTGGTCTTGTTCTAAAATTTGATATTGAGGTTTCCCATTGTCTCTTTCCACAAATGTAGTCAGTTGGGTTACTGTATGTTCCATCTGGTGAATTCCATGTGTAATAGTTGCCATTTATGTCCGTGAAAATGTATTTTCAATGAAGAGGTCATTTGTCTGACAAAATTCTATCAAGTGATCTCCAGCATCATTTCTCTCTCCAAGGCCATATTTTCCAACTACTGAGCCACCTTCTTTCTTTCCAAATCTTACACTCCAGTCAGCAGTAACTTCCAGTGCATCCTGATTGCATGTTTGATTTATTTCAGATTTCCAGAGCTGATAAAATCTTCCCTGTCTTCATTTGTGACCTTAGTGGTAAGTGCATAAATTTGAATGATAATCATATTAACTGACCTTCCTTGTAGGCATATGGATATTATTCTATCACTGAAGGCATTGTACTTCAGGAAAGATATTGAGATGAATGCAATCCCATTTCTCTTTAATTTGTCATTCCCAGCATAGTAGACCATATGCTTATGATTCAAAATTGCCCATGCCAGTCCATTTTAGCTCATCAATGCCTAGAATGTCAGTCTTTATGCACTCTATTTCCCTTTTGATGATTCCTAATTTTCCTGGATTCATACCATGTACCTTCCATGTTCAAATTATTAATGTTTACAGTTGTTCCTCCTCATTTTGAGTCATCCCACATCAGCAAATGGAGGTTCCTGGTGCTTTCCTCCATTTCTGTCATTATGGTAGACTCTACTTTGAGGAAGTAAGTGTTCCCTAGTCATCTTGTGAGTGCCTTCCAACCTGGGGTGCTCATTTTCCAGCCTTATATCTGACAGTGTTTCTCTGATATTTATAGGGTTTTCAATGGCTAATTGTTTCAGTAGTTGAATGCCAAGTCCTACTTCCTAACTTGTCTTAGTCTGGAAGCTGAGTGTAAGCTTGTCTGCCAGGGTGACCCTGCTGGCATCTATAATATCAGTAGTATGGCTGTCAGTATCACAACATGCAGGCCCCCACATAAGGCAAACTGATAGACATATGGGGGTAAAATTATCTTAACTATTCTAAGATGTTTTAGGGAATTAGATGGGTATTAAAACTTCTTATTATAGAATATAAAAGACAAACTTATCTGTTCTGTAATAGGATGTTTTAATACCCATCTGATTCCCTGTTATCCTCTCAGGTATTTGCATATAATGCTTTGTTTCTTTATCTCATTTAACTTATGAAATATTCCCTTTGCCAGATATTAGAAATAGTGCATTACTTATTTTCTAAGTCAATGAGATTTCATACATGTAAATATTATATTCCAATTATGTGTTCTGAATACCTCTATATGCACACTTGAATCATTCTTTCTACCAACATAATTGTCGATTGAAATATATTACTTTATTTTGCAGATAAAATGTATAAGGGGCTCTACTTTTTAAATAATGTATGAATTATAAATCAGTGCTTATAACTTTATGATGCCTTCAAGAAGGCAACATTGTCAGTGGAAGAATTATACTACAACTTTGTTTTTATGCTGCTAATAAAATGAAACTGTGTTAGGTAAGAATACATTAAAAATGATAGTTGAAGTTAAATAGGAAGCCACTAAATTATGTTTGTGTTCAAATTTAAACAAAAGGCAATATTTACCCAGCACACCCTGAAGCAACCATTCCAGATGAAGTTTTTATTGAATTTGACAAACAAATGAAGATATTCATATTCTTAAATAGAATAAATTTCTGGAAAAAATGAACAATGCCACCTCACTGACCTATTTTACTGTTTTTTAACCAGTCAAATTTTGGTTTAAATTACCTGTAATGGATGATTTTATTATTGTTTTATTTGAGCAGAAAGTTTAGCCCCATATATATACAGTATATATAGTATGAGTAAATAAGGTTTCCCATTATTTTTCCTAATTTGAGCCAATTCAATGCTGAAATTACTTGAGGAATCTTGACTTAACAAACCCAAAGAAACTTGGTGGCTAAATAATGTTTCTCTAGATCCATATTCTAATCTCCACATCCTGTGAATATGCTACCTTACAGGGCAAAAGGACTTCACTGATGTGATTACATTAAGGATTAAGAGATAGGAAGATTATCCTGGATTATTCAGGTTGTCCAAATGGTATATTATAGGTGACGCTAAAAGAGTTGGTAGAGATGAGACTACAGAAAAGAAGAGAAGATGACCATGAAAGCCCAGGATGTTTGGAATACAGTGTGCTTCTGGCTTTAAGGATGAAGGACGGTCCAAGAGCCAAGGAGTGCAATGAATGCTAACTATTCTAAAAGATGGAAAAGTCGTGGAAAGGGATGTTTTCCAAGTGTTCTAGGGGAAGTGTGGTCTTTCCTTTACCTTTGACGTTAGCTCAGTGAAGTAGTTTTCAGAACTCTGGCTTCTGAAACTATTTGAGAATAAATTTTCATTTAATGTAATATGTTATAGCAGCAATAGAAAACTAATACAGCCAGTTCCAACACACACACACACACACACCCTGTTGATGGCTCAACACTCTCATCTTGAGACTTGATTCAGTTACAATTAAGACTAGATTTTAAGTGGAGAGAGTAATCTGATTCTGTACCTGAAGTGCAAGATTAATGTCTCAGACTGGGGAAAACCCTGAAGTAGGAAATATTTCTCACATTTTTTTCCTCCTTAAAAAGAGTGATTGGTGGAGTAAAGAATACATCAGGCATCCAAAGATTAAGTTGGCATGAAATCTTTGGAGTTACAGTTATAAAAGTTGATTTATTCTAGAGGGTCCAGAAAAATAGTTCAAAGAAACCATCTTTGCATTTTGAGATGTTTCTTCAATCCAAACCTTTATGCTAGAAAGATCAGTATTAAGATAAAAAGCTTTACCTACAGAAAATGCTCTATGTAAAGGCCTAGAATTAAAAAAATAAAATTGAATAAAATTACTCCTTTGATCCTGAGGCTAAATCTAAAGCAATCTGCAACAATAGGCCCTTTTTATTTAAGGATTCGCAGTCCTTTGAGGTGAGGTGAGTGCTGTGTTTAATAAAGATTATGTGACTGATTACTTTTCAAATGTTGACAGCTCTCCTTGGTGTCTTTTATATGGATAGTGGAGATTATATTAAAGCTCTGTCTTTCTGCTTGGTAGCCACCTGCTCTTAAAAACATTGTATCATATTTTCTTAGAAATAATATTAGGGGTCCAAAGAAAAATGCAGAAACTGATGAAACTGATCTGCATCTAAAGTGAGTAATAAGGCAAATAGCAGCAATGAAGTCAGGGGGATAGAGCCCTGGGCAATTTAAGCTATATACTCTGTTGTTTTATTTATCAAGAATTATATTGAAACCTAATTCTGATTATGAACAAAGTGCTATATAATGAGGTAAGGATTGTGACTCAACAACAAGGAAGACCCTTCTCTTTCTGTGATATGTATGCATAAATGAGCTTTACAGATTTATTTCTCTAATTGATTTCAAAGAGGAGTTTTCTTGGGTGAATATGGGAAAAGCAATTTTTACATGAAGCCTTAGTGTAAAGTAAAGTGAATGATTACTAGAGTGCCTCAAGGTAATTGTACTACATGGAAATCAATATAAATGCTACATTGTGCTATTTATTTCACTTATGAACCTGCATGTGTGTGGATAGGAATAATTACAATCTGACCATAATCTAGGCTGAAGTTTGCATTCAGGATAACAAAAAAGGTACATGCCTTCTATATTAACCCATTAATATGCAGTGCCCTGTTTATAGGACAGCAAGTCCTTTGGTGCAAGGAGATGTTCACAACACTGTAGTTTCCATTAGAGTGAACATAAAAGCAAACAGCTTGTAGGCAATAAGGTTAAGATATAGTGTGATGACATGTGCGTGCCAGTGAGTCTGATATAAATTCTGAGAAACAATAATCGGTGAATTTGTTACTGCTCTATGAATAGGATCCTGGGCATTGATGGGTTAATGTCAAATGCAGTTAAAATGTGAGATTTGGTTTTAAAAATCCAAAAAGAAGACTTTAGAAGCTTTAAAATATTTCCAGTGTGATAATAAGGCTTCTTAGGTCCTGTGTTTTAAAATTCTGACTTTTTTTTCTTTTCTTTTTTACTTTTTCACCTTTACTTTCCCCTTTGATTTGGTGTACTTGTTTTTTGTCATTTAGTCATTACTCTGTCTCTAAATTCCATCCTTGGGCTGCCTTGACTCTTTATTGTTTTTATTATTTTATTTTTTAAATTTGATTTTTTTTTTTTTTTTTTTTTTTTTTTTTTTTTTTTTTTTTTTTTTTTTTTTTTTTTTTTTTTTTTTTTTTTTTTTTTTTTTTTTTTTTTTTTTTTTTTTTTTTT
>VMDO01000595.1:0-158089 GCA_007922755.1 Pedetes capensis | reverse complement strand
AAGTTATGCAGACTTCCTCTGGTCTCAAACTGGTGATCCTCCTGCCTCTGCCTCCAGAGTTGCTGGGATTACAGGTGTGCACTACCGCACCAGGCTAAATTTGGTATTCTAAAGTCTTAATTTTCAAGTTCATCATGTTTAAAATTTACTTTATTTTCTACCTTCTTTATATCCCTTTATGCTTTTTTCCCCCCATTTCATAACCCCCTTGACCAAACAAGCTGGAAATGCAAGCGTCATCATGCCCTCCCACTCTGCCTGGATGTGCAGTCTTCATGTTTCATTGATGCTTAGTGCTCTTTTTTATCTTCACTGCCACAAGTCTAATTTTATATTCATCCTTGATCTAAGAATTGCAACCACTTTCTAACAATCTTGAGTATCTTACTACTTCCTGGGAAAACATCCAAATTTCCAGGTACTGCATCCATGGCCTTTGACAATGTGTCCCCTGCAAGACCCCAAAGAAAACTCTTTGATCAGTCTTCTGCCTCTCTTAATAGATCCCCTGTCTCATTTTCTAGTAATAACAAACTTTTGATAAGAGTTCCTTAATCTCCCATATCTTTTTGCCTTTGCACAACCCTCTCCTTCTTCCTAGAATGCCCTTTCTGTTCAAATTGTCCCCTTGGAAAATTCCTTTTCATATTTTTTATCCCCAGTTACACTCCTCCACCCACAGAATATATTAATGCTGGGCCTCTGGAAGATCCCTGTTATGTGTCCTGTGCCCTTTGAATAAATGCTATTCTGACATAAAATTTTCTACAAGAAGTTAATGTTGGTAAAATGCCACTTGGGACTTAAACTAGTATGTTTTGATAAGTTAAGTCCAATGACTTTGTAAAATTGGAAATTGTTAGCTAAGGCATTGTCTCTCCAGGCTAATATACTTGAGACATACAATGTCTTCACCAGGGACTGAGCTAGTGGAGGAGGGATAAGGAATGGCAGTGTGATAGTTGTTGTAGGAGGGAGAGACCCAGACAAGATGGGTCTTTCTATTTCAGGAAAACAGAAAAGTAAAAGCCAAAGAGGCTGGCATAAGGCAGAGTTTCTAGAGAGTACTGAAAAACAAAGCTACAAAATGCAAAACATTAAGTTTAATGTTGGTGCAAGGGTGGATGGCAGTGCATTAGGCATGATGGTGTATGCCTATAATCCCAGCACTAGGGAGGCTGAGGCAGAAGGTTTGTGAGACAGAGGCCAACCTAGGCTACATAGTGACAACTTGCTTAAAAACAAAGTAGTGGATGGTAATGAGATGAAGCTGAGCAATGAGCCAGGTAGAAATGGAATCAAATAAGAGTGAGGAGGAAATAGAATAAGGAGGTTTCTGTGCTACAGTCAGGAACAATAAACAATGTCCTCAGTTGGCTTTAATTTTGGAGAGCACATGTAAGGATGGAGCTTGGGTAAGTGGGACATGCGCGGTTCACTGGTTTCATTAACCTCTAGTGCCACATTTCCTAACTCAAAAAGAAGGCCAATGACTTCTGCTTTGCCATCTTTAAATGGTCAGGATTGGACTAGGATCTTATTTCTAAGGCGTCTTTTGGTTCTATTATGCTATGACTGTATGATTTTATTTTTATGTGGTAATCTTACATGAACTGCGGTTGCATTTTGTGAATTTAGAAGTGTCACGTTAATGTGGTTTTTATCTATTGCTTGATGTCTATTTTCATATTGAAATATTGTGATACACATTTATAACACCCAAAATTAACAGACATTGCTCAAATGTTTAAAATTTCATAAAATTATATAATATGCTTTATTTTGAAGGGTCTAGATTTTCAAAACTCAAAATTTTCAAATGAAGTTTCATGTACTATGAAGGAATTCAATGGATTTATGTACTGGCAATATAACTTAGATTGTATTTTTATATCTTTTCCTTTTGGTAGCTCATAAAAATGTACACCCACATTAGCAGGCTTCCATGAGAGTATATACTTTGTAAATACGAATTGACGATGGAGAAAGTTAGACATTTAAGTCCTGAATGATTGGTATAAAGTGCATTGGATAAGACCATGTAGTTGAATTTTCCAGATGATAGAAAATAGGCAGTAAGGAAATATATACAAAATAAATTTCAAAAGGGTTATTGAATGTTTACCTGTCACAACAAATTATCTTGGAGACAGTACAGATAATCTGAATAGAAAATTGGCCCAGAAATGTCTTACTCTGAGTCATTTTTACTAGCTCTTTTGTAAAATGTCATTTATCTAACGATTTTACTGTTTTTCACTGGCTTTATTATTTTGCCTTCTTCCGCTGACTTTCCTGACTTCAGCTTTCTGTTAGACCTGCCAGACACGCTCTCCTGGCCCATGAAATCAAGCATGGGTGAGACCTGGTGCAGAAAGGGAAGGCGACCCATACTTGGTTTCAGAGGCTGCGAGAATGCCTACGGTTTTTAGGGAATGCCATTCATGTTTACATGGGCCTTCCAGGAAACAAAAACATCAGGGAAACCTTGTCTTAGTGCATACAAAAGCAGATAAGCAACAGAGATAAAATGCATCTGTCAACATGATATTTTCCGAAGTTCCTAAATGATTTGAACCAGGTGGACAGATAATGATTGTATGCCTCTGTAAATGACTTTAAAGAATGTACAAATCGGAAGCTTCTTCTTTCCTTGAAGATGTGCCTCCTATTCCTCCACTCCTCCAGCTGTCATGGTCAGTTTGCCTATGGTCCTATGCCTATGCCTATGCTCCTTGGCGGCTAACAGAGATGGACAGATGTGGGCAAGAATATGGATGTTTCTGGGGCCCTCTTTTATGCTTGGGCATCTACCAACTCTTTTTCCAGCCACGTTTTCCCCCCATACCCAGCCCCACTCACATATGCTTGCCTATCGGGCCAAAAAGATTTTTTTTCCTAATTTTAAAAAAATTTAAGAAATAGAAAACAACTCTAGTTATAAAGATCTGCCAGAATCTCACTTTTCTGTAGGAGATTGGAGTTATTTCAAATAACCCATCTGGTAAGAAGAAGAGAAGTAAAGAAACTAAGGTAAATAAGATATATATTGTTAAATACATTCTTACATGTGCTGCTGATAACTGATTTATAGACTATAAATAGACTATATTTATTGAACAGTTATTTGTTAGTTTTTCTTCCTTTGTCCTATATTTAATTTTTCTGGGGAAGGGTAGAGCATGGTGGTACTGGTTTGAGTTTTTATCCTTTAAGCCTGAGGAGCCATTTCACAATTGCTTTTTATTTTCTTAACCAAAATTCTGAAGGCCTAGGTCCTTGGCATAGAATATTAAGCTGGAAAGGCAAGCTCTGCCAAGTATACATTACATAGCTCTTGGCCATGGATTTTTGGTAGGGTTTTTAGAGAAATATGAAAGTCACTTTCAGTGAAGATTTATTCTATATTTCCTTAATTTAAATTCATATTTGTAATAATTTCCCTATTCATAAGTGGTATTCCTTTGTCCCACTTAAGATACTTTAATTTAAAAATATGTAAAATTAATAAAGGGCATATCCCCATTTTTGGGGGTTCTGATACTTCAAGCAAATTCTTTGTACTGACTCTTCCTTTGTTGGGAACTGAGCTGGAGGAATGCAGTTTCCCTTGAACAGCTATCTCCACTGAAAAACTTTTTTTAGACATTGTAGAGAAGTATAAATCAGTGGATATTTTCTTCAGTGATGGAAATAGCCTGTAATCTATGCTAATTTGGTTGCCATTAAACAATACTCAAATTATGGGAGTAAGGAACTAAAGGTTTTTATTTATTTATTTATTTATTTATTTATTTATGTAGGTGTATGAGGTCAGTAGCTACTATATTGAGCAGCACAGTTCTAGAGTTATTTAGACAATTTGCTAGGTTAAAAATTCTCCGAAGCCTGCAGCCATAGCACTGTGGTATCTGATCCCGTCAGATCTTGGAAGCTAAGCAGGGTTGGCCTGGTTAGTACTTGAATGGGAGACCTCCTGGGACCACCAGGTGCTGTAGGTTTGGGAGAATGACCCAGCAACCCACTCCCAAAAAACAATCAGCCATTGAAACCCCTATGAACAGCAGAGAAGCACTGATGATAATGTTTCATCTGTCGTACATAGCGTGGCTGTGAGTCAGACACCAATTCAACAGCATCTAACAACAAAAATTCACCAAATTCACTTTTATCAATTCTCTTATGAATTTGGTAGGATTTACTTAGGAGCTTAAATGTGTACATGTTAGAGCAGTTTAATTTTATCACCATGTCCTTTGGCTTAGTCCACTTGGGCTGCTATAACAAAATCCCTAAACTGAATAGCTTACAACAGATATTTGTTTCTCACAAATCTAGCTGGAAAGTCCAAGGTCAAGACATGAGCACATTCAGTGTTTGGTGAGAGCCTATTTCATGCATAGTGTCTTCTCACTGTGTCCTCACATGGTGGAAGGGGCAAGCTATTCCCTTGGGCCTCTTTGAAATAGTTGCACTCATGATGCCTCAAACTTATAACAATCACTTCCCAAGAGGCCCTGCCTACAAGAAATTAACTTTTAATATCATCACCATAGGAGTTAAGACTTCATCATATGAATTTGGGGGATACACAAACATTCAGAACATAGCATCCTTCTATAATAACCTGTCTACTGAATAGAGGCCTGCAGCCATAGCCCTGTGGTATCTGATCCTGTCAGATCTCAGAAGCTAAGCAGGGTCAGGCCTGGTTAGTACTTGGATGGGAGACGCCCTCGGAACACCAACACCAGGTGCTATAGGCTTGGGAGATGGACCCAGCAACCCACTCCCAAAAATCAATCCGCCATGGAAAACCTTATGAAGGTTTTCAGTCAGAGAAGGACTGGCAATAGTGTTTCGCCTATTGTGTGTAGGGTAGCTGTATGTCGGATACTGACTTGAGGGCATCTAACAACAACAACAACCAAATAGAGTGAACTGAAACAACCTTCCACATTTTAAAATACTTACATGTATGCCACTTAAAAGTTATTAAAAGCACTCATTAGATTTGTGCTGAAAGCTAAAAGCTGGCCAATTATCAAGCAATGATCACACAGTTATTTAGTGTTACCATTTAGCCAGCATTAAATCAACTGCTCTTTAAAATTACCAGAAACAAGGCCAGGCACTGTGATGCATGCCTGTAATCCTAGTGACTTGGGAGACAGAGGTAGGAGGAGCGTGAGTTAGAGGCTCAAGGCAGCCTAAACAACTTAGGAAGACCGTCTCAAAAATATATATTAATTAATTCATTCATTTACCAAAAATGGTTTGAGGTGATTCCTCAATAATCTTGAGGTCTTGCTGGAATGTCAAAATGAATTAGGCACAAAACTATTGAAAATATATCCGTGCAGAATTCCATTATGCAAAGTAGGTATATAGACATGAGAGTGTGGGTCACAGTTACTCTCTCCATACTTTAACGTCGAAAGGATCCGTAGAAGGCATATATTCTGAGTTTTAAAAAATGATAAAATTAGAATTTAGCAGCCTTTTCCATTCAAAATTTTATAACTAGCCAATAAGAAGTCTGGGCTGGGATTTAGCTTAGTTGGTAGAGCACCACTCTGCAGTCTCTGAGGTCCTGAGTTCGATTCCCAGCACCACAAAAATGGGAGAAGGACATGGCAATCCACTCCCAAGGCAATCCAGAAAACCAATTAGCCATTGAAAATTCTATGAGAGTCTCTATGAGTCGGACAGGACTTGACAGCACCTAACAACAACAACAATAGAAGGTCCAGAACTTGAATCAAAATCTCTTGACTCTATCTTTTGGTCTCCTCACTAGTTTGCCTTTAAGACTGTCTTCAGGAGGAGTTTGTTCTTCATAAGTCACTAAAAACACATCTTAAGGTCAAGCAATTTTAAACCAAGTTCTATTTTAAGTGTGTGTTTTTTTCCAGCACAGTACTCACAAACTTTAGTTGTTCGTCAGTACATACACAATTTTTGCCATACCCTTCTACCATGTATAGCATTGCTTATGTATTTTTATTTTAAATTTAAATTTATTACAAGGAAAATGGAAAGTCAATATTAGTTGTCACAAGTAAAAAGTAGCTAGGAAATAAATACCTGAAAAATAATAAGTAAACTTTGTACAATGTTAGGTAGTGTTTTGTTCTGTTCTACACAGGGTTACTATGAGTTGGACCCTACTGGATGGCACCTAACAACAACAGCCAGCTTACTGTAAATCTTCAGCCAGATACTTTGACTGCCTAGGCCAGGGGTCTGTTTTCTTTCTTGTAGGGGAGATTAATCAGTAGCTGGAAATAGTTAGATGTAGTAATCCCAGATTACCATAAAGTGCAATAATTTTTTCCCTTCCAGTTTTAAAATTGTAAAACTTATAAAGTCCCTTTGCGGAACTTACTAGCTCTCACTGACTTCCCTCAGGCTGTTCTGTGACTGTCTAAAGAAGAAATTGGCCAAGTCCCTTTAGTTCTGCATTAGCACACACACAAGTCTGTGTGGTTTTGTTTATCTGGTGATAGGGGTTAGAGTAGTGGTTGCTTTTTCAATTGTATAATAATTGTGCACATTTTCTGATTTGTTTTCTTTAGTGAAGCAAAGCTCTTTTGAACTACTGGTTGCTGCTTTTTATAAGAGGAAGTAATTATATAATAAAATAATTTTTAAGTGTTAGTTGAATGGCATTTAGATAGATTATCTCACCTACAAACATGCAATTCTTATCATTCATGAAGTGAATAAAATTTTGTTGGTGGAGCAGAGACATATAAGTAACTGTGGCTTATGGAAATTATTTATTAGAGTAAATGAGTGACATGCATTTCTTTCTTAAAGTGAGAAATTCTGTCAAAATAAAGTTTTAAAAGTCTTAAAAATATAGCTGTTGTACAAATATCAAGGGAAGATATGCCACAGTTTATTTAACTTATTTATAAAAACCCTCAAGGTGGCGAAGGGGTTTTAAGGATCTTTGAAGAGCAGAGATTTCTATAGTTAGTTGGAAAGGGTGTAATGAAAAAAGTTACAAAGTTAGAGAAAATGCCAATTATTGTCCAACAAGGCAATAAAATCTTAATCTTTGAGTACATCTTTTCTATCTGAGAGAAACCATTTGTATCTCTACCAGAATGATAATCTGAAGTTAAAAATAATTTGATGGTCTCTAGGAACTTACCAGGACTTTCAGCTGTACCATGCTGGCATCTGATCCCATCAGATCCCAGAAGCTAACCAGGGTCAGACCTAGGATGGGGGACTGCCTGGGTACTGTACGCTTAGGAGAAGGACTTGGCAGCCCATTCCCAAAACAATCTGCCATTGAAAACCCTATGAATATCATAGAAGCACTGACATAGTGGCAGCACTGGCACAGCGTCGGAGAGTGTTTTATTCTGTTGTACATAGGATCACTATGATTTGGATCCCACTCAACAATACATAACAACAACAACAAAGAACTTACAAGTTATGTAAATAATAAGCCAAATAATGCTACATCTCCCAAAAGCAGTGATTCTTGGGAATACAGATGGCCTCCCCTCCATACAACACATACACTAGGATATTTGGCAAAGTCTAGAGACATTTTTGGTAATTATGTCTAGTGGGTAGAGTCCAGGAATGCTGCTGAACATCCTAAAATGCAGAGGGGAACACACTCACAAAAAGTATTATTGTTGTTGTTAGATGCCATTGAGTCAGTGTTTGACTCATAGCAACCCTATGTACAACATGCAAAACAATATTGTCAGTGCTTCTCTGCTACTCATAGAGTTTTCAATGGCAGATTGATTTTGGGAGTGGGTCACCGTGTCCTTCCCCCAAACCTACAGCAACTGGTGTTCCCAGGCAGTCTCCCATTCAAGTACTAACCAGGCCCGACCCTGCTTAGCACCAAGATCTGATGGATTGGATGCCATGGTGGTATGGCTGCAGGCCAAGCAGGTATTATCTTACCCAAAACCTTAGTAGTGATTGTACTGAGAAACTTTACCCTAGAGAGTTATGCTGGCTTCTAGTTCCCCAGTATGAAGAACCCACTGTCATACTTTTGCCTTATTTCCAAATTTTGGGTAATGTTTTCTCAACAATACAAAGAGACTTGCCTTGCAATGCAAGGATTTTATATTTTTCGAATATTCCTAGAGGAAGTAGATATGGCGAGCTGGGCTTGAGCTCTGATTTGTTTTCACATTTCTGGTCTATCTTTTTCACTCGATCATTGCTCTCTTACATTTGAATTTTTAAAATAAATTCCAAAAATAAATGGTGAAGAAATGTTAAAACATGCATTATCTGTCACTGTGACCATTATAATGAAGGCTTCATTTCACTTTTGAAGGGACAACATTTTCCTCCGCTGGCTGTATCCTTTGCTGATTGACAATTATGATTCTTGACAAAGAAATAGAAGCTGCTGCTCAATAATGCAGGATGGAAAGAAGAGCATATAAGTTAACCATAGAGTCTCTACCTTTATTCCTCTCCTGTTGGAAAGTTAAGGGAAACTAACATATTCTCTAAAAGGAAATATGGAGTTGGTAACATCATACATTATTCTTTTCAAGCCTTCAGTGGACTGAACTGAGAGCAAGAAACTAAAAGAAGTTTTTTCTTCTTCCTCCAATTTAGTGACAAGCTAGAAATTGAAGGAAAACTTATTTATAGCCTACTGTGATAACCAATAACACTATAATTTTCGTGTATTATTGTAGTTGTTTACCAGGTATGATCTTATGGTTTTTTTCTCTTTAACTTAATATTATTTAACTAAAAATAAGCTCTTTTGGGCTTGGCACTAACATACAGAAGTGAGAATGAAAATTTCCTTCTAGTCTCAGCAACTTGAGAAGCAGAGATAGGAAGATTGCAAGTGGGAGACCAGAGGCAGTCTACGTAATTTAGCAAGAACCTGTTGGGCTGCGGGTGCAGCTCAGTGGTACAGCACTTGCAAAGCATGCAAGTGTGAAGCCCTTAGTGCAACCCCCAGTACAATAAAGAAAGAGAGAGAGAGAGAGAGAGAGAGAGAGAGAGAGAGAGAGGAAGAGAGAGAAAGAAAGAGAAAATGAAAACCCTATGAGGGTCTCTGTGACTCAGACACAACTCCATGGCACCTAATAACAACAAATGTACTAAAGATATCCTTAAATGTTTTATGTGGATTTTCATTATTAATCTTGGTAGGTCACTAACACTTTCAGTGGCATGTTTCTTGGCTTTATTAAAAACAATCAATCAAAAAACCACCACAACTCAGGGAGATTACCACCACATTGTCCCAAAGCACCCATTTAGTATACTGTCTGGTATGTCATGCCAGTATTTAGAAAACATGCGTTTGTTTGAAAGCATTACTTAACCATATAAACAGTAGTGTTTTTCATTCTTTAAAGTTTATAAGGGCTTTTGAGGATGATTTTGTAAACAGTAACTGTTTAAAAAGCTCTTCAAGGTGGTAGGAAAACTTAGTTCTTATTGACATGCGTTGATCCTATCACCAAGAAGACTGTCAGAATTATTCCCTTGCTGGGCTTGGTGGTGCACACTTGTAATCCCAGCACTGGGAAGGCAGATGCAGGAAAGTCGTGAATTTGAGGTCAGCCTAGGTTACATAGTGGCCTGAAGCCGTAGCATTGTGGCTTCTGATCCAGCTAGATCTTGGAAGCTAAGCAGGGTCGGGCCTGGTTAGTACTTGGATGGGAGACCGCCTGGGAACACCAGGTACTGTAGGCTTGGAAGACGGACCCGGCAGCCCACTCCCAAAAATCAATCTGCCATTGAAAACCCTATGAACAGCAGAGAAGCCCTGACAATAGTATTTCCCCTGTTGTACAAAGGGTCGCTATGACATAGGGTCCCATAGGGTCGGACCCCGACTCAAGGGCACCTAACAACAGGTTACATAGCAAGACCCTGCCTCATAGATAAATAAATAAGTCATTCTCTTCATCTTTCTTTGGGGAAACATTGGGCCTTGAGTGCTAGGAAGCTCTTGGAGCTGGAAGTCTGGGGAAGCAGTCCAGAGCAGAGGTCAGCGCTCCCCACTCCTAGCCCACCACAGACACTACTATCATATGTGTGGTAGCTAATTTCCAAGAAGGACATCTACAAAAATAAGGGGAATATACCAGATGATCTCCAAGGTCTTATACTCTGTTTTCTACCCTCTCCCTGCACTTTTTATTTTTCTATTCTTTGTGTGAGATGGGAGTATGAAAGATCAGTAGTTCTATTGACAAAATATTAATAGTCAGTGTTTCAGTATCCAGTATTAAAAGTTTCCCCTATTTTTGCCTCATATCTTACCTCAATCTTTTACTCTGTCTGACTCCACAGTACCAAATCTTTTTAGGTTTTCTCAGACAGCTCAGTTTCCTTCTGGTGCTTTCTTCTTCCATGACTGCTCTAAGTTTTGATATCGATTTTTCTTTACATTTTCTCCATCTGCCCAAGAGAATTTCCAAGTTTGTAATGAGATCTTCTATTCAGACATAGCTCCTTTCCCAATACCATTTTTTGTTGTATGGTTTCTTCTTATTATTATACTTTCCCAGTGACTTTAGTGTGAATTCTGGACAGAAAGGAGATGAGTACATATAGGAGTATACTATGTGGTAGTCCTGGGAAATTAAATTGGAATAAGTTTTTGATAAATTGGAATGAAAGGTAAATAATGCAGTTGGACTGTTCCAAAAGAGTCAGGAGAGACTCATGTACACCAGGTGGAGCATCAAGAGAAGAGGGAGTTAATATGAACCACCAGAGAATTAATGTGTAGACTTCTTTTTGTGAACATTTGGTTGAGAAGGTTAATGTCATTAATTAATTCAACAGAAATTTTTCCTGACTGGTAAATGCATTTGAACTTTACCCTTCATAGCTGATGCTGTGCAGACCAATAGGTACAGATCTGTCTTCCATTTTTTCATGATATTGAGGTAAAATCAGAGACTTAAGAAAACAAACAATAGAATTACAACAAAGTAAGTGTTAAAGGGAAGAGTTCATAATCTGAAAATAACTAATTCTTGAAACTGAAATAGAAAATCATACAACACATATTCTGGTTAATATTCCATAAAGTGGATGCTAATTGGGCTGAGGTTTAGTTCAGTTGGTAGAGTGCTTGTGTTGCATACTCTAAGGCTCTGAGTTCAATCACCAGCTCCACAAAATGGAAGAAAGACCTGGCAGTCCATTCCTGAAATAATCATGAAATAATCAACCATTGAAAACCTTACAAATAGCATAGAAGCACTGATACAATGCCACAATGTTTTACTGTGTTGTATATAGGGTTTTGGACTGGACTCAATAGAACCTAACAACAACAATAAATATTTTTAAACTAATCAGCATTTTGAAAATTATTTATTGGAAAGTGATCTCTATGATAAATCCAGTCTAAGATTAGTCAGGGCCTGGGATTTAGCTCAGTTGATAGAGCGCTGCACTGCAGTCTCTGAAGTCCTGAGTTCAATTCCCAGCACCACAAAAATGGGAGAAGGGCCTGGCAATCCACTCCCAAGGCAATCCCGAAACAGTCAGTCATTGAAAACCCTATGAGGGTTGCTATGAGTCGGATACCGACTTGACGGCACCTAACAACAACAACAACAAGATTAGTAAATGGTGGATGATTCCAAGAATCATGTTTTGAGTCTATAATCATAAGGGATATGTGATGTGGAGTTCAAGAAAGAAGAGTTAATCAGGTTCAGATTCATTTCGTATGTGGGGAAAGAAAACAAACAAGAGTGGATGAAGCAGTGTTATGTACCAACTGTAACAGCTCAAGGGACACTGCATGTTCACAGTGGCGATGCACTGTATTTTTAAATTTTTATTTATTTAACTTTTTGTGGTATTGGGGACTTGAACCTGAGGCTTCTTGCATGCTTTTTGCAAGTGTTCGACTGAGCCATATCCACAAGCCATTTTAACTTTGGTTTTGAGACAGGATCTTAGTAAGTTACACAGGCTGTTTCTGGCCTTGAACTTGCCATCCTGCCTTTACCTCCCAAGTCACTGGGATTAAAGGTGTGCACCACCATGCTTGACCTGGGGATGTACTTTAATGCAAAGACAGTGCCTTACAGGAGTAGGGAGCTCATGTGTCTCTTGGATTAGAGAGGAACATGTGACTCAAAAGCATAAACTCTCCTGAAGTATTTCTAAATATATCAGAACTACTCATACCTAGGCTTCAAAATAATGGAGACTTTGTTGTTGTTGTTGTTAGGTGCTATCAAGTCAGGTCCAACTCATAGCTACCCTGTGTACAACAGAATAAAATACTCCCTGAAACTCTGCCTTGCCTGGCACTATGTTAGTGTTTCTCTGCTATTCATAGGGTAGTCCATGGCTAAATGTTTTTGAGAATGGGCTCCCAGATCCTTCTCCCATTTTTTCATTGCTGCAGATGGAACCCAGAGCCTCAGAGTACACAGAGTGAGCATTCTACCAACTGAGATAAACCCCAGTCACAAGGGAGATTCTACAATGTGCCTATCTTTAAAGAAGATCTCTTGGGAAAAAGAGATGACTGCATAAAGCATACCAATGTTACCAACCTTGGGAATCTCTGCCTCTTGCTATACCATTATCTATTCCTAGAGTTTCTCTTATTCTATAACTGGAAAGGGGCCAAAGAGGACCATAACCATGTTACCCATCCTCTTCAAACCCTTCCCAGTGATCAGGAGGAAGAAGCCATGAAATAGGAAACATTTGCTTCCAGGCACTTTCATTCATTTTTAATAAGGAATTGTTACCAGGCACAAGTCATGCTGTTACTAATTTCAAATTAAAACTCAGACTATGTATGACCTCTTTAAATCAGCTATTTTCTGATTCATTTATTTTGGCTGTAATTATGACTGCTCAGTTCCTATTGAAATAGCTGTGCGTGGTTTAATTTTAGTTGAAACTTTTACAGTAATAACTAGGGCACCTTTTCCACATAAATGTATAAGATACCTATTTTTACCTTATAGCATTAAGATGACAGACTTGGATACCTAATATATTTCTCCTTACTGCATTGTAGAAAATAATTTGTTTATGTGGCTATATCTAAGGCTGAGGTTTAGATCAGTTGGTAGAGTGCTGCTCTGCATTCTCTGAGGATCCAGGTTCAATCCCCAGCACCATAAAAACAGAAGGAGGTGCAATCCACTCCCCAAGCAATCCAGAAACAATCAGCCATTGAAAACTCTATGAGGGTCGCTATGAGTCAGACCTGACTCCATGGCACCTAACAGCAATAACAATATGTGTCTGGGTCTGCAGCTGTAGCACCCTGGTATTCGATCCTGCCTGTTCTCAGAAGCTAAGCAGAGTCAGCCTGGTTAGTCCTTGGATGGGAGACAGCCTGGGAATTACCATGTGCTGCAGGCTATGGGGAAGGACCCAGCAGCTCACTCCCGAAACAATCTGCCCTTGGAAATCCTATAAATAGCAGAGTAGCACCGGCAATAGCTCGGGGCATGGCACAGTGTCCCTGCATGTTTCATTCTGTTGTACATAGGGTGGCTATGAGTCAGACCCAACTCTATGGCACCTAACAACAACAACAACATGTATGTCTAGGCAGGTCCAACAAAGCAAACTTTATTTCTTTTAGAAGGAAAACAAAATGCCAGCCATAAAGTAGCTAAATTATTTGTTAAATATATGAATGTTTGCATAACCCCACATTTATACATAGTCACATATATAAACATGTCCAGAGAGCATAAACAAAATATTTATTGGCCAAACATTTAAAAAAAGAAAAATGGAAAAAGCTTTAGCAAGATTTGAGTCATATACATACCCTGACTTTTTCATTTTTATTCCATATTGAAAATAGAAAAAGAAGTATCATTGACTGTTTTTATTTTGTTAAAAGGTTCAACCTTTCTATTTGACACTCTGTTCTACTTAAGCCCATTCTTTGTCATCTGACAGAAATCCATTTTAAATATTGTTTTGGAAGCCAGATTTCTGATGGTCTCTCCCACTGCTAGACCCTATTTGTGTGTGTGTGTGTGTGTGTGTGTGTGTGTGTGTGTGTGATGTACTGCACAAAATTGTCTATTGATATGAAGCAGGCTGTGGAACGATTTTTCAGCTTTGATCACCAGAATGAATCGATTTTTAACAAGCCCTCGGTATGGCAGCAGCTGCTGATGTTGTGTGTCTAACAACTTCATTGAAGGACTGCATTTGATTTGCTGTTGCTAAGTGCTCTCTTTCAGCAGGCTTGTCTGGGAAGACTTCCGCACCCAGCTGAAGATCTTTTATCGGGTTAGAAAATGCTGTTAAATGTTATTTACTGATTAAAATATAATTATAGGCAGTCTCCATTACACAGACTCATCAATTTGCCATTAGTGCTACTTGGTGTAAGCTTTGAAAATGCTAATGAAACTCCATACTAGCCTTCCCACCAAACATGGTGCATAAAGTAAGAAGGGGGTTTGACCACTTTGAATGGGCAAGGTCAGTGGCACAATCTCTTGTGGTGTTGCTTCCTCAGTGCTTACTATTCTCTGTGTGTGTGTGTGTGCAGCTAGGAGGCTGGATTAGAAGGCATTGTTGTTTCCAAGGAAGAACCATGTAATCAGAATTCTCCCAAACTGTCAGCATCGTAACCTAATTGGAAACATGAAATTGTAATACCATTGACTATTTATGGCCCATTCCTGTGCTACACTGTGAACCACTGTGCTAAACTAGACAATCAACTATTACCATCAGATTCCTGAATATTTCAATATAATTTCTTAATTTGCAATAGAATTGTCAGTACCTCAATCTTTAATTATTGTTTGGCATTTTACAAATAATTAACCAGTCAAACTGGGTAAAATGTCAACAAAGACAAAGTCTATATTTTTAAAGAATTTTTATTAATATCACTGCAAGTTCACTCATCACAGTATTTTCCTCTAATTTTTCTTTTAATCTCTGTTGTGAAGTTAATGCTTAAGGAGATTTAGATGAGTGTTTTTATGTAGTATTAGCTCTTTGCAGCATGGAAAGGGTGTAAATTTTTTATTTTCACATACTTTTTCCTAACAAAAGTTTATAGCCAACTCATCAGGTATCTTAGAGTTGTCCTTTTCTTGGTGACTTTCACTAAGGATACAATGTCCTTTAAATATGTTCACATGACCCCAGAATATTCAGGGTTTCTTCTTTCCATTTAACAGTATAGTTTAGCTTTTCCCACTAATCTTGATATTTTCATTTTGCCCCAAGACTGACAATTTTAAAAGTATTTATGACAGCTGTGATTGTCAGGAAGAGAACAGAATCCATGATTAAACTGAGTAAGTCCAGGGAAACCAACCTGCCCTAGCAAAAAAATATATATAAATATATGTGTGTGTGTGTGTGTGTTTCTAGTTTTAGAAATAAATATGTCAAAGTAAAATAATTGAATTTGTCCTCATCCCACTTTCTGTAGAGGTTGAATTCCAGCTGGTTATCAGCCACTTTACTGCCATGCAAGGATTCAGATCAAACAGAAAACAAATATTCTGCACTTTCACAAGTATAACCCTACCAGTCAGTATACAAATTCAGTCTCTTATTAACATAGTTTAAGTTACAGAAGAATGGAAAGAAACCGACATTATAATAAACTTTGAGTTTTGTTTTACAGCAGAGTATAAATGGGAACCAGATTATGGCAAAATTGCGTTTAACTTCATATTAAATTTTTTCTTTCTTCTTTTTATTTGCTTCTTGTATTTTGTGTTATAAGCATGGGCCAAAATGGGGGGAGGGGGTCTTTTAAATGCATGATGGAGCACCAAATGTGGTAGGTACCCCCAAACACTATTTTTTAACAATATTTTTCTTGTCAATTCTTATTTTGCTTTCTGTTAACAAGATTGATCAAAAGAAACAATTCAATGAGTTTCTGTGTTTATTCTGTTTCCTTGGGTGGTCTCTGGGTCTGTGTTCTTTTAGGAACACATTTTCAATTCATTATTAAACATGAAAATATAGAGCAAAAAATCAGGAACTGGAAAAAAAAAAACACCAAGTGGATGGTGTGTTTTTATCTGTCTGTTTATTCTTTACATTGGTAAGGCATAAAAGATCTGGTTCCAGCCTTTCTTTTCTGAATGAAACTTTTCTCAAATCTAGACCATACATTGCCTTTGGTTATCCATGAAATTGTTATCTATGGGAGAGCACTTCATTTCAATCTCTTGGTTCTCTCTTATTTATTCATCAAATCACAGGGGCTTAATGATTTACTGCTTACTTCTTTTATCACATCTTAGAATAAAATTAGACATTTCCTTTGAGTCTTTTCATTTCCTTTTATTCTTCTTTGGGAAAGTAAGAATACTTCTCCCAATTGTCATGGATTCAAACACCATCTTTGCTTAAATAATTTTCTCAGAAAACACTCAAGGTTTCTATCACTTTTCTAAAATGGCAATTCTATCTTCCTCTCTGAAAACATGTTAGAATAAAAGATGCCTGACAGCTGATTAGGAAAGTGTCATATATTTTCCTTCTTTCCAGATGAAACCTTCTAAAAATGTATTTACTTACCAGGGGCAGTGACAGGCTGTCTGGCAAAAATAATTGATATTCTTTCTGGTTATTGTAAAAAGGGAACAATGAAACAAGAAAGACCTTTCTCCTACCTTCGGAGATGAATAAACTGAAAGAAACTGATTGTCGATAAATTAAGGTTTCCTTTTGGGCACATCTGGCCACTGACACATTTTTGTATAATTGTAGGAATTCTCTGACTCACTGGGGTTAATGATCAAGGTTGGTGTGGTGTTTTCAATTTTTTCTGCCATGGAAACAGGGATATTCTGTCTTTAAGGTAGGGTAAAATACTTGAAAAGAAGCAAATTGATATATGACTGAATGTCTGTGAAATATCATAAACATCAAGTATAGTGTACCTTTAGAAATTCAGATTAACATATAAAAGTCTTTTTCTAAATGAAATCTTTCTTTTGGATGACATTGGATATGGGTTGTTGGTTCTGGAATTTATAGGGCAATTCATAAGGACACTTGGTTTACCTTTTAGAATTTTTCTTTTGACATACATAAAAAGATAAAATTGTAGTACCTACTTTATAGAGCTCTTTCTTATTTTAGTTCTTTCTTTCTCTTTTCAGTTGAGCCAAGAGTCTTGTGTATGGTAGACAAGTCCTCTACCATTGAGCTGTACCTTAGTCCCCTTTTTAAATTTGAGACAGGGTATCCCTAAGTTGCACAGGCTGCTTCTGGCCTCAAACTCACCATCCTCCTGCCTCAGCCTTCCAAGTATCTGGGATTATAGACTGTGCCACTGCACCTGGCCATAGAGTTCTTTCTTGTGAGGTTTCTCTGCAGTTAGCATAAAAATTTATGTAAAAATATTATTATTACAAGATACCTTTAAAATATGGTTTGAGTTCATATCTGAACAAAAAGCAAGAATGAAAAAAATTATTCTGAGAGAGGATCTGTCTGTTCTGCTCTAAGAAACAAACAAAAAAACTAGTTGCTATTAGTGTATTGATTTTTTGTTTTCAAAGGACTACAGCCAAGGATGTCAAAATTGTTTTTTAAGCACTACTATTTTCATAGGAGTATTTACAATATTAATGTGTTAAGGATTTTATTATAACTTCCTTTTTTCCTCATTGACATTTTATCACACCTAAATCAGACTGTTATCTGCAAATGTATTAACATATATATTTTATTATTTTTTTCAAAATCTCATCACAGGTCAGGATTGTTTATTTTAAAACTTGGTAGAGTAAGGCTATTTGCTCTTCTAGAAACTATGATTAATCCATGGCAAACCTAGGAACCAGAAACATTGAAACACTGCTAAATTCCATATTTTCCAGGTACTACGAAATATCCAAGCTTCTATATTAAAGTGTTTCTACTGTACATAAATCAATATGTGGCAGATTCCATGTGATCACAATGTAGTTATGGGGCATCTGTAGAAGTCATGCTTTGCTGACCTAATAGAATATCTGTCTTCAGAGAGGTAGAAAATTGGTTGTTTCTGTAGATTATAAAGTTCCAAGCCATTGCTTGCCACCTGAGAGCCTTAATCCCATTATATTGGTTGTTCCATAGTTAAGAAGTGGCTTGTCAAAAGGCTAACTGTCCGTGTCTCTTCTCTAAGCCATTAGGTAATAAATTGAATATAATGTATAATTTTCATTTTTTTATAATGAAAGATATTATGTTGAATTCTTTGCACTCAAATATTCTTCAGCCACCTCATACAACTCACGTTTTCTGACCTATGAATATGATAAATGCACCCAGTTTTCAAGAGAATCTCCATTTTGCCACTAGATTTATCCATATTTTCCCCTTAGGAATCTTTGACTTTGAGGAACTACAGACAGGGTTTTTTGTTTACTTGATTTGATGCATGTTTTATTACATTTGCCCTTGAGTCTTTTAACTCAATAACAATACAATTGGTAATAGCAATGCAATTTTTAATGAATCTTGAGAGATCAAGTATTTTATATAAACTTTTATGCAGCATTTCCACACTAATAACTTTTCCATAGTTTTCCTTTATAATCTTGAAAGTTCACATTGCAAGTAATAAGTTATTTAGAACATTAAATGCTGACAAGTAGTGATTTAGAAAATACCATCAATTAAGTCATATTTCTCAGCATATCATAATGTGTAAAAAAATATTTCTATAATATTTCTCTCCTTTTCATTATTATTTGCCCTACAGTGAAATTTAGTACTGTTTGGCAGAATTGAGGAAATTGAGGCAAGGAGGCTAACTTGACCAATGAAGGACTATACGACTAGTTAGTGGCAGAACAAAGGCAAAAGGATCGATTGACATATCCTCTATTGTATGCTGACAACAATACATTCTTGCTAGTATCGGGGTGGTTTTTTATTTAATAAATCAAGCTTTCTTCTTTGATGATTGTGGCATTTATTATCTTCAGATAACAAACTATTCATGCCACTGAAGAGTTTGCTGCAAATAATATCTGGCCAGTTAAATTACTGTCAAATTTTCAGGCTTGGAATCTGCGCTGTTGCAGGTATAGGAACTCTGTGCTGCTACCTGAAAAAATGTGATGACTCCTTGAACAACAAAAGATTTCAATTGAAATGTCATCTAAATACCGAAATAATGCTTTTTTGTCACTTAGGCCAGAACAAATTTTAAAACATCCACCATATTACCAGATACAATTCACCACCACCTTTTTCTTTTCTCCTTTAGGAGAACAATGTAATTTCTGTCATTATAGGTTATCAAAACAAATTGTAGTTGGAAAAGCCACACAGTCTCCAATCAGACTTTCACCAACCTTTTAGATTCCCTTTGTTTTGGTGGAGAATCAAAGAAGAGAAACTATCCTCCCAGTGGAGAAACCACAATGAAAGCTTTATGTAGAAGCCAGAGTTAAAATGATGCCAACAGGCACATGAAAACCAAGCCTGAATGAGAAAAATCTGAGCCAGGCTTCTCACTGTGCCTTTAATGTAACCCGGTTGTCCCCTGATTTCTCGGTCCTTATTACTGGGATTCCAGTTACTTATGAGTTGAATTCCCATGTAGTTATTTTGCTGTTATTGTAAAATGCCGCATGATATTTTGTGCTAAGTCAATAAATGCCTCATGCCACCACTGTATTTATTTTGGGGTTGTAATATCGTGCTTTTACCCTTTTTCTGACATTTTCCAAGTCTCTCCCTGCAAATCAGCTGGCCATGAAGCAGAGCTTCCTTTCAGCAATTGACAGGCTGTGCTGCAAGCCTAACCACCAATTCACACCCCGGGGGACTGTCCACACCAGGAAGAGATTTGCTATCAGTTCTCCTGACACTTTGGTTAGTTTAAAAATTACTCCTAGGATTTTGACTTCTTGCAGATAATTCTTAAAGAACATGAAAAAAAATACAGGTTGCTTGAAGCTTAAGCTTAGAAATAAAGAGAAACAATAAAAGAGGATCATTTGGATTGTAGAAATAAAGATGATTTCAAGAGGCCATTGAATAAATTTTCTAACTCTGACTTTCAAACTCTTTTGAAGAAGATCAGCAATATGAAATGTAATGTTCAATGTGACATTACATTCATACTTGGAAGCCAGAATTTTATAAAATGATATTCTTATTACATAGGATGATCAAAGTACAAGCTTTAAAAGTTAAAAAAATGATCCTCCTGTGGGATAATTAATCATGTTTCAACTGGACTGGGTTAAGAGAGGCCCATAAAACAACACATCTGAATGTGTGGGAAGGTGTTTCTGGAAGAGGTGAGTATTTGCATCAGTAGACAACACAGTAGATTCAAGATCTTCTTTCACCATTGTAGGCAGATGTCATTCATCCATTACTGTAAGGGCCCTAGTAGAACAAAAGAGGTGAGAAAGAATGATTTCTCCACACCCACACTCCCTAGAGCTGTAATACCCATCTTCTTCTGCCCTTGGATATCAGAGCTCCTGGTTCTCAGGGTTTCATGCCCCAGAACTCACACTTATAATGCCCACCACTTACCTCACACTCTCCCAGTCTGAATCTGTGAACTTGGACTGAATCACACCATCAGCCTTCCTAGTTTTCCAGTTTGTAGATGGCATATCATGGGACTACTAAGGCTCCATAATCTCATGAGCTAATTGCCATAACAATCTCTTATATATTTTTCTACATATTCTATTAGTCATGCTTCTCTGGAAAACTCTAACTAATACACCATATGAAAATAAAATGATCTAGCATGCACAGTCTGCAGCCATACCACGATGGCATCCAATCCCATCAGATCTCAGAAGCTAAGCAGGGTTGAGCCTGGTTAGTACTTGGATAGGAAACTACCCAGAAATACCGGGTGCTGTGGGCTTGGGAAAAGGTCCTGGCAACTCACTCCCCAAAATAGCCATTGAAAACCTTATGAATAGCAGAGAAGCACTGACAATAGTACCTGGCATTGCACCGGGTAGTGTTTCATCTGTTGTACATATGGTTGCTATTAGTTGGACTTGACTAGATGGCACCTAACAACAACAACAACAACAACAACAACAATAGATACAAATCTACAATTTAACATGTAATTTCACCGGACCTAGACTCTTCCTTAGCAGTGATTCAAACTAAGTTTCTCTGAAATATGTATATTTTTCTTGGTTGTGCCAATAATAAGCCACATGGACCAAAAATACTTACATATGATTTTGAAAGACATATTGTCCAAACTTTTCACTTATATCTTCCAAACTAGATTAATTTTTCTTAATAGGATATATCCTAGTATTATGCATTGTATTCTGTCATATTCTATACTATTTTTTAAAATATTAATACAACTTTCTAAATTGTTTAAGCCACAATAGGACTCTAATATACAAATATTATGTCTCCAAACATGATCAGTTGCAAGCTTCTTTCTGTCATGTGAATCAAAATTAACAAAAAGAAGAGGAGGGAAGAGGAAAAGAGGAGTGATGGGAGAAGGAAGCCTTAGTGACTTATCTTCAGGGATGTCAGCATTCCTCAAAGTGAGGAGATTTTATAAAAGGCATAATTCATTTTTCTCACAAAGCTCAGATTTTATTTAAATTGCTACTTAGACTCTTTTTCTCCTAATTAGAGTAGAATTGGACAATTTTGTTGCATTTACCTAAAGTGAAGTCTACAGTCATACCACCTTGGTATTCTATCCCATCTGATCTTGGAAGTTAAGCAGGGTCAGGCCTGGTTAGTCCTTGAATAGGAGACCACCTGGGAACACCAGATGCTATAGGCTAGTGGGAAGGACCAGGCAGCCCATTCCTGAGACAGTCAGTCATTGAAAATTCTGTGAATAGCAGAGCAGCACTGACAATAGTACTGAGCATGGCACAGTGTTGTGTAGTGTTTGCTTCTATTGTGCATAGGGTCTCTGTGAGTTGGACCCAACTTGACAGCACCTAGCAATAGCAACCTAAGGTGAATTAATTATCTAGCACTACCATCTTATTATGGATGAACAAACTGACTCAAAACTAAAATAACCTTTTCTATCACCCAGCAAGTCCATGGGGAAGCCCCAAAGTGTACCTATGCATGCTAACCTCTGGAATCAGAAGGTATAATGAATATTCACCTGAAAGGGAGCCTCAGCAGAGTACTTGTCCTCCTGGTTGGGCTTGCATTATCTCTAAAATAGGGAGAGAGCAGTTATAAAGATTGAAAGTTGGGTTGGATGTAAATACCTTGAGATTTGAAATTAATTTGAAAATGTAAAGTAGCTTTATTCCTAATAACTGTCCAGTGCACATTTTTCTATCCCTAGACACCCTTTAATATACAGAAAATGCCAAAAAAATGTACACAGAGAGTAGGAGATATTATCTATGCATTACTTTTGGAAGTTGAATTGAAATATAGTAGCAATGTGTAGTATGACTTTAGCTTAAAAAATAGCATTAATCAAATAAATGCTGGCACCACCATGTGGCAGGCAGGACAGTTGAAGAAAATGGTGGAAACAGATGTCACCAAAAAAGGGAAGATCATTTTGAAGTGGTGTCTGTAATTTACGAGTCTTGTGGAAGTACAGTGACAATGGAGGCATGAGGATGCCACAGAACTGCCAACACACCGAACTACAAGCATTTTGTGATAAGTTTGAGGTGCATAGTACTGGGTGTGATGTGCACAAAGGAAGATCCAGGAAGCCTCATACAGCAGCAAATCCTGCTTCTTCTAACTGTGGTGTTAGAAGAGTTTACATGCTCACCACAGAATTCTTCCAAACAATGTGCATGTGATACAGGGGTTAGCAAAACAAGTAAATGACACATTCTTAAAACATCAAAATGAAAAGGATTTTTTCCCAACATGTGTATACATTTTTGCTGCCCTTTGTATAAAATCTAAGCGTTGATCTGTTTGTACATATGTAGAAGTAACTGAGATCATCAGTACAATATCTAAGTAAATGGAGTTAATTCTATGAATGCCTTCTCCCTTCTACATAAAATTCCATATTAAAATATGCAAAAGGGCTGGATAAAGTGCCTCATACCTGTAATGCCAGCAACTCAGGAGGTGGAGGCATGAGGATTGAGAATTTGAAGCCAGAGGCAGCCTGTGCAGTTTAGCAAGACCCTGACTCAAAATAAAAAATAAAATAAAATATACAAAGATGTGATAGCTATTGTTGTTAATAGACCATCACTATAAAGTGCTTTAAAAGTTCCAAGTTAAAGAGCACCATTCTGATAAAATGTACTATTATTATGTAAGGCTTTCCACCTGTGGAGGCTTCTAATTATGCTTTCCATGCATAAAAAATGCAGCTAGAAAAACGGATAAATGGCCAACAGCTACTTCCCTGCTGATTACACAAAATTTCATTATAGTAGAACATTTAACAATTTAATTCCGAGGTCTCTCAGGAATAGCTTGCAAAATGTTTTGCTTAGGTCTCTTTTAAAGCAGTGAATTCTCAGTTTAAATAAAAGGTACATCAAGCCTTTGCCATAAACAGAGTTAAATCATTTAGTCACCAGAGATGAGCTTGAAGATGACAGGTAAATATAGAAGAAATACATAGAACCAAAACATGCTCAAATGTTTTTTTTTCTCTTCTTATTATTAGAGAGACAATAATTATTCATATGGAAATGAGACAGTTTTCAAGGCAGAGGCGACTCCCTCATTTCTAAGAGATAAATTTTTAATTCCCTATAAACATTAGGAAAAACATCTTACACATATACATGCCTTTTAATCATATCCTTTGCAAAGTGCTTCAGACAGTTGCAAAAATAGTTCTCTTGAGTTTTCACCTTTTGGTGCCTTCTCCCATCTTGACATCCTTACCTGATTTTCATGATTGTATTGGGGAGAAGAGAAGGCTGCATTCAGACACCAATATGTCTAATATACTTGATGCTTAAACACTGGGTAGGTACTACTGTCCCATTTATTAACTGGAAGAGCAGGCCCCATATCAGTGGTCTTGGGACCTCTGCAGAGCTGAGGCTGGCCAGGTATGTGGAGACAGTCTGTCTGAATCAAGAACCAGCAATAGTGGAGTCTAGGATACATACCAGAAGGCATCTATACCAGAGGACATATTGAAATGTGAATCCAAAATATCCATTCAGATCCTAGGAATCTTCCTTAAGTTCTTCAACCATGTGACTTAAATGTCCACCATTTTGCATAGTGGAAAAATCCAATGCTGTATTACTCTGTACCCTACTACCATTTAATAATAAAGGGAGGGGGAAAATGTTCACCATTTTGGACACCATTTCCTAGTATTAAATTCTGAGCATCTTACTCTCTTTCTTCTTAAGGATGTTGAAGGAAGATCAGTTTACTTATATCTGGAAGTACTTCCATCTTTCACTCCTATTAAAATGCCCTGTGCTACTAACCTCTTCCCAGGCAGCCCTCCCTTTCACTCCAGCCCTCCCCTTTCTCTCACACTCCAGCCACCACACATACCATGTATTTCCCTGCCCAGGCACATGGGAGGCATTTGGTGGAGGGAAGGTCATAGCATTGGAATCAGATCATCCTGTGTTTGAGTCCTATTTGCTAGTTGCAAGTTTACTTATTTCTCAGGGCCTCAGCATCCTGCTCTATAAAATAGAGATAAATTCTCATAGGGACCTGCTGTGGGAGTACAATTTTTCCACCCACAGCCTTCATCCTGCCCTGCTCCCTGTTCAAGGCCTCTGAAAAAAATGGTTCCCTATTCCTAGTGTTCCTGGATTTTGCTCTTCCTACCCTTTCTCTTCTCTCCATTGTTTTTTTCTATTAAATTAATATTTCACAGTTCTACTTAGAGTTTGAGAGAGGCAATAGAAGTGGAAGAGGTCTAAAGACAGCAAAGAAGTAGAATGAGAAAACTTAAATATTTGTAAATTTTGCCCTGTTTCATAAATACATAATAGTCATACAATAATTTTGCCTATAATACGTCCTGTATCCTCCATCCACCATGTTCACAAATGGTGTGATTCTAGCCTTTGAAGGTCTTACCCAGATTTCATCATTTAACTAAAATTTTACTCAATTACCATGTTTGGAAGTAACTTCTCTCACCCAAAACTTCCACAGAGTTTTATAATGTTACTTATTGATGTTTATTATCTGATGACTCCTCATTTAGGATAGGTCCATGTCTCAAGCTTATCACTTGTTTAATTGTCCTATAGAACTGTCCCTCTACCACTGTTTTGCAACATAGGAATTAAATAAGTGATTTTACTTAAGAGGTGGAACTTGCATCTAGAAATAGGAATATCAGATTTCACTAATCACTGTAGATGTGAAACATCCTGATACTATTCCTATTCAGCTAGTAGTAAATATTACAAAAGGAAATAATTTCTAAAAGGTTAATTTCTTCTTTGACTCTATGTTTATACTTTTTGTCATTTACATTGCCTGTTGTGCCAGTAGTTTAGCAACAGAAGACATTATTATTTTCCTTAAATGTTTTACTGCCTTCACTAGCTGGTTCCAACTTGACAAATGATCATTTGGGCAAGATTCCAACCAGAACCTTATGGAGAAAGTTCTGATATCATCACTGAATTGTGAGTCCTCTCATCTTGTAGTTTGTAAGTTTGAAGTGAATTTTTTTTCAACTTTACATACATTGTGTATAAAGTTACAACAGACCCCAAAAATTTAAACTGCTTTTGAAGTCTTAGAATTTAGCAAAAGGAAGTCAAAAGCTGATTTCATTTTAGCTGAATATCTCACAGGAGAGCTCAGTATATGTGTGGATTAAATTTCATATCATTTGATTATAACAAATTTGTGATAATCTAAAGTTTAAATTAAGAAATTTTCCCACTATATCACCTGGATGTTGTGTTAAAACCTGACACTTTACTACAGGTCATTGCTTTACTTCTTCAAGACTTTTGGTGAACTGCCTTTGCAAAACACTGAGGTCACATTTATGGGTTTTAGTTTTTGAATGACCAAAAAAAGAGTGTGGCCAGCATTTAAGAAGAGTTTTAGTTGGTGAGAAAAAATATATTTGTGTTGATATATCTATATTGATATTTATCTACCTACCTACCTACCTATCTATCTATCTCTACATGGAAGATGCCAAAAAAAAGTATACACATTTTGGGATGAAAACTTTCCAAAGTTTGTGTAATTTTTCTGATGTGATTGTTGTTAGTGGCCCAATGCACAACAGAACACAACACTCTTCAACACTGTGTCATGCTTGGCACTATCATCAGTGCTTTTCTGCTGTTCATAGGGTTTTCAACGGCTGATTGTTTTTTGGGAGTGGGTTGCTGGGTCCTTCTCCCAAGCATACAGCACCAAGTGTTCTCCCATCCAAGTACTAACCAGGCCTGATTCTGCTTAGCTTCTGACATCTGACAGGATCCGACACCTCAGCGATAGGGTTGCAGGCTCTGATGTGCTAGTAGACATATAATCCAGAACATCAAACTACACATTGCTACTATAATTCAACTCAACTTTGAAAGGTTATATATCGATAACATCTCTTGAATGTGTATAAATTTTTGGTACCTTCAGCATATATTAAACTATGATTTAGTTATCTAGAAGATTAGCCAAGAAATTATTTTATATTACTATAATTGCATCCATTTCCAAAATAGAATTTTATAAGCAAAACCGACTTGCTGCTGCTTAATGCCATTAACGTTGGACAAAGAAATTCATATACATGTTCTGAGGGGCAAAATAGAAAGCTTGTCTTCCTTTCACCATCTATTTCTGCCTTAGCATAAATTTGTGATCTTATTGTGATTATTCTTTTAAAGAAAAGCAAAGCATGAATGATTTTCCTTTTAATAATACATTCTGATTTCATTGTTTTTGACAATTGATTCTGGTTTCTGACTTCAGTTGTATTCTTCTTGACAAGCTCCTATTTCCTGATCCCACCTCCCACCTTCCCAAACTGTAACTTGATGTTAAAAAACTGATGAAAAAGTGCCCTATGTTTATAGCACTCCACATCTTAGTTTAACAGCTACTCAATACTTATTGAATGAGAGCTTAGTTTTCCCTTTTATGCAGCATTTGGTGTAGGGCAGACAGTAGGCTGGAGGTGGTGACACACAGGCAGTGCACAGCTTGGGAAGGGATGTGCCAAGTGCAGACAGGTAGACAAAAGTACAAGAATGGATGCTATTCTGATACTCCCTGTCTAGGAAACCTAAGAACATCATCTAGTAATCCAGGACCACTGGGTTTGATCCATGAATTTGGAGGCGACTCTTCCTTTCTTCTTATATCTCTTCTGATTGGCACAATAACTGATAACAGGGCAGCAAAAATGCTACTGATAAACTTACTGTTAATACCAACAGAAATAACATTCTTCCAATGAAAAATGGAATTAAATAATTCTTCTTTTCAGCTCTGAAATACTTTGCTTTTCCAGAATGATTTGAAACCTGATTCTCTTTTGATAGAAGATATATTCATATAAAAAGACAGGAAAGGTAGCTGGGTAATTACTACAGATTCAGATAGTAAATTTACCCATCTATTTATTTTTAATCTTGAGTAGGGCAGCAGTGGCCCACAGTGTTCAATAAAATATTTGGTGATGTGGATGCAGAAAAGCCTTTAAAACTTCTATTTTGGGGAACAAAAATAGAATTTCTAATCAGTGCAGCACCCTTTAGAATCATCTATTTGATGCCGTGTACTTAGGGAGAAAAGAAATGCGGAACATGAATAGATTTCCTGGGAGAGTTAGAGTGAACAGTGATTAAGCTCAGAACATAAAATTACCATTTATGATTAGTTCTGTTCAATTAATTCCATCTTTCTGTCCTTTAATTCATTTATTTAATCAACCAGCATTTATTGAAAAACCTATTTTGTGGCAGGCTCTGTGCAATGCCCTGGGGATACAGGGATCAAAGACACCATCAAAGATTTCATAGTCTTGGGGTAAAGCCACAGATGTAACTGCAGTACTGGAGGGCAGCGGGAACTCCATGCGAGGGAATGACAAGGTCTGGGACCCTGGGCAGCTAAGCAGTGCAGACTATCTGTGGGTCACAAACTACATGAGAGCCAGAAGGAAGGCTGCAAAGGGGGAGGCATCAAACAGTGACCAAAACAATTCTACCTGAAATGAAAAATGTTTCCTACCCTCAGGGTGCTTATAGTTCTTATTCTCTTAGTTTTAATGCATATGTTTATGGGCAATCATCTTTGAGGATAGTTTTGCTTTGAGAAGCTTCAGTTAAGTTTCTGGCAATTAACCCCTGGGTATGTAATTCCAGACCTCTGACCTGACTTTTTGTTTATTCAAAGATTCCGAATTCACATGCTACCATTCCCTTCTGCAAAGAATTTTGGCACTACCACGAATTTTGTTTAATACTCTATTCAAAAGTCATCTAGATATGAAGGAAGAAAATCCAACCTATGTTACGTTCGGCCACATGACATGTTCATAAATTATTCTGTTATTATCTAGGAAATGCTGTAATCCTGTTTGTCCCAAGAAAACTCTTACATTCCTGTCTTAATTAAATCTCTCAAACTGAGCAGTTTTCTGCGGGCTATAATCCATTCATTCAGGTGTGAAAGGCCAGAACCTATTTACATATTCACAACCCTGATAGCTGTGTCTGGGATAAAATAAATTCATTTCTGAGTTGTCTGGGTTCTGCAGATATTGCAATTACTATTGTGTATTCAAGCTTTCTCCTAAAAGACTCATTTAGGGCAGTTCTGAAAAATACTAGAAATGTGAAAATAGATTGTAAGCTCTTGGGGCAAAGACCATGTTTTGATTTTGGTTCTCTTTATTGCTGTGAAAGTGCTATGGGTGCCTAGAGCTCCTTATAAATATGTAAATAAAAATAAAATGATGAGTCAAACTAGAATAAGAAGAAGAGATTGTTTCTTATAAAAGGAGCTTTAATGTGAGAAAATGACCAGATTTTAGAAAATGTAACCATTGGGAAAAGAATGTTCTGGGTTATATAGCTCCAGGTTTATTTTCTTAGGCTCGTCACAATGGGAATAATATTTGTTTGAAGTTATAGCAATGGTCTAAGATGAAAGAGGCTACCAGCACACCAGCAACTCAATATGTGGCGAGTAGAGTAATTATAGTACTCAGTTACATTGTCAGGCAGTAGTGTCGGGAAATGGTGAAATACTACAGAAGGAGAAGGAGCAAGCAAAGAGACAAAATCCAGAGAGGGATAAAACAGACACATGATTGAGTTTAGCGTATTTGAGGGGACTATCCCAAGTTGATGGACTCTGGGAGGAAAAGTGGGGTGAACGAGTTCTGGGAATTAATTTAAAAGTAAAAAAAAAAAAAGCAGCATTAAAGGCAAAGCATAGAGATAACCATGCAGATGAAAAGAAGGATAAGGCAACTATAGGAGTCCACCATCTGTAAAGCATAGTCTGTTTTTAAGATCTGAAATGCAAAAAGCAATTATCCGCTGAATAGAACAAGGGCAGATCAGCAAGGACGAGAGTAAGGGAACAGTAGAAGCCTGTGGGGCGGTCAGAAAGGCCAAGACACAAAATGAGTTCCAATTAGAGCAGGTCACCAAGGAGAAGCATAAAAACCTTTCATAACGCATTTGAGAGCAAGGCAAAAGAAAGTACAGGCTCCCCAGTTAATAAGAGGGGAAACAAATAACCTGAAACAGAGAAGCCTTAGGATTTATATGTATTTATTTTTAGATTATGGGGAAGAAAATACCATCAACAATAAGGGACTGAATGCAATCCACAAACTGAGGCTGAGAAATACTTAGTGAAGGAAAGATCATGCAATTAAAACTCCACTCAGCTAAATTCAATGGAGAGATTACCTGTAGTGATAAGTGAGATGGAAGAGAATATTCTTTCTGAAGACTCTACTTTTCTGTGACGCTATCTGTTATTGAGCCACTGGAGTGTGGACAGAATCCCCAAATGACAATCTTCCTTGTCCTTTTGGGATATGGGAACTAATGTTATTGAAACTAATTTTAAGTGTAGGAAATATTGGAAACGACCTTTTCTATTAGCATATACTAACTGTACAAAAGGGATGGGATTTAGCTCAGTGGGTAGAGCGCTGCACTGCAGTCTCTGAGGCCCCGAGTTCAATTCCCAGCACCGTAAAAATGGGAGAAGGGCCTGGCAATCCACTCCTAAGACAATCCCGAAGCACTCAGCCATTGTAAACCCTATGAGGATTGCTATGAGTCGGATACCAACTCGACAGCACCTAACAACAACAACAACAACTGTACAAAGAGGTTTCATCAAGGCATTTCCATGCACTCATATTGTGTATTTTGATCATTTGCTTCCTTTGTTACCCTTTCATATTCTCCATCCCCATCCCCTTTTCCCAATTCCACATCCCTAATACTTGCCCTTTCATTTTCATGTCCTTTACCTCCTGTAGATTCCACATATGAGGTTTCTCAAAAAATTAAAAATAGAACTGTTGTATGATCCAACTCTGCCAGTCCTGAGTATACTCAAAAGAATCAAAGGCAGTTCACTAGGGAGACACCTACACACCCATGCTTATCACTGCACTAGTCACAATAGCCATATTATGGAATCAGCCTAGGTGCCTATCAGTGGATGAATTGATAAAGAAAATGTGGTATATATACACAATGGAATTTTATTCAACCATAAGGAAAAATGAAGTTATGTCATTTGCAGGAAATAATATCTTTGAAGTACATTTTCTTACTTAGAAACCAGACCATTTCTTCCCAAGTGAAGGTCTCATGTCTTGATTAATAATTAACATTGGTTCAATATAAAATTAGGTAAAATATCTCAGCTTCTTTTTGGAAAATTACTGCTCTTTAAAGAGCAAATGTGTCTATGTTTACATTTTCTTTGTATCATTTTCAAGTAGAACAATAGAAAGATTAAAGCTAGGGATTTTGTTCTGCAGTATCTAGAAATACCACAGCAGCTGAACATGGTGTGATCAATAGATGTCTCTATCCCCTTCAGAATGAAGTCATTTCAAAACAACATTTATTATGCATCTCCTGTGGATACGTAACCATGTTATTGAGGCATTGAACTTAGTGGGATAGTAACATGAAATGGTTTTGTTCTTCCAAATATTTTCTTAAACCACATTTTTGGTGCCTCCCTTTAAGGCTTCTCTTTTGCAAGAATTTGAAGAATGTGGTGTTAGAAATGAGGGACTAAACCACCTGGCTGTACGACATGCTAGTTGTATGACCTCAGGAAAATGACTTAGCCCTTTGTGCATCTATAAAGTGGGGATGATTGTGTACTTATTCCAAAGGACTGCTGTGAGGATGCAACAAATTATTTAAATTAAAACAGTGCCTAGGACACAGTAAATGCTCAGCAAGCATCAACTATAGTATTATTTCAGTCAAATCCATGTTTTTTTTTCAGCTACACTCAGTTATTAAATACTTTGTCCAATCTACTCTAAAACCCTCCTCTTATCTCCTCTCCCCAGAGTAGGCTTGACCCTAGACTTGAAGGAACTGTTTTAAGGAAGGAAGGAAGTTCTTTTCAATCCTCTCTGAAATTCTATGAGGTGTGATCAAAAGATACAGTGAACATTTACATTTAAAAAGAAAAACTTATTACAGTAAAAGACACATTGCAGTATATCCCACTTAGGCTACTCCCTCTGACTTTGAACACACTTATCCCCTTGTTCTTGCCACTGTCTGAAGCAGTTCTGGAAGTCCTCTTTCATGTCTTTAGTTCCAGGGTCATGGCTGTCTCCATGTCCCGAATTGACTCCAAACTTTCCCTTCCATGGTCATTTTGATTTTTGGAAAGAGCCAGAAGTCGCACAGTACCAGATCCAGTGAATGAGGGAGGCAAGGACAAACTGTAATGTTTTCATTTGACAGACACTGCCAGACCAGAAGGAATGTGTTACACAGAGGGTTGTCATGATGGAGGATGAAACCAAAGCTACTCATGAAAGATGACTTCCCGATCTGCTTCAAAAGGTGGCAAAACTGACAGGGCAAGTGTTTGAAGCCATTGGAAATATTTTGAGGGGAATTAATGGCAATGCACCTTGTACTATAATTGTTTTTAAATTTCAACATACATCATATGATTTTATCACACCTCAGAACTCTGTTGATATTGAGATTGGTATTTAAAATCTGGAGAAAAGGTAAGGGTCACACGAGGAGGCCAGATTTTGGGCTTCCCAATCTATATGGTGGGAGACCCTCCCCTGGCTTTCCTGTGGGATGAATGTGTAGGTTTGTGGAGAGGTTGCTGTGGGAAATCCTTAAAGAATAGTTCCTGATGTAGGTTCTGGATCTTGCTTGACAATTTTTGCATTCTTTCCTATTTACTTTATATCTTACTAACTGGTGAGCCTCATATGTAGGGTATTCTTATTTGGCAGCCCATAGAAGTGACCAGACAATCAGGGTGCTAGTTTCGGGAAGCTTCTCAATTTTACAAGATTATCTGGCAAAATAGTAAGAATGCAGGCTACTCTTCCTGACCTTCCAGCCTCTGATTAAGAGGATTGGGGGCCACCAGCACGGCAACACTATGTACCACTTTCTTATAAGCCCCAGCCCTGTTGGCAGCTCCTTTCAGAACACAAGATAATCAATGTCTGTTTGGATTTGGCTTGGGGGCTTGTCATCAATTCCGGAGCAGCAGGAAAAGTTCCGCATGAACTTGCCCCTAATCAACAAGTCCATTAATTTGAAGCCAGGGCAACCCATTGAGTCTGTAAACTACCACTTTCCATCCTGCGGTTTGACACTATAAAATATGATGTAATAACAGGTACTTTAAAAAGTATTTATTTATTGGATTTATGGGCAAAAAGAGGAAAGTCAAGAAGTTCCAATCATTGGCTCCACATTCCTGCATTCCTGGCCCTACCTCTCCCCTTATATATCTGAACTCTGGATGGGAGAAGCAATTGGCACCTTGTGTATCACTGCTTGGCCCTTTGCCTCTATTTTTTATATTTCAAAGATAGATATAATAAACAGTAGATTCAGGTTATCACTTTAATAGCATAAATGTAGCATCAGAAATATAACATCTAGGGGAAAAGGATTCAGGCTTTTTATATGGCTCATCCCTGATCTCCAGAGTGGTTAGGTATGGCCAACTTTTTACTGGTCCCTCTTCCCTACGACTTTTCCCTTACAATAAGATGTTTCATCTTTACTTGTTCACTTTATCCCAAGGTTTATGAGGAGGAAAGGGGGCCTGTTACTATATCTTATGTTTGATGATTTAGAACTCTAAACAATACATCTTTGTTTATAAACACACACACACATATATGTATATATATATACACACACATATATATGTGTATATATGTGTGTATATATATATATATACACATATATACACATATATAAAATAAAAAAAAAAAGATATATATATATATATATATATATATATATATATATATATATATACATACATATATATATATACACACACACACACACACACATATATGTATACATTTTTAAAGAGGGAAATACTCATAAGGAAAACATCTAATACAGATGTAAAAGTACTTCAGTACAACAGCCAAGATCTGTAATCAAATCAAAATATTTAAAAGGTCTTTTCAATGACACTACCATTTTTCTCCTGCAGCTGTAGTCCTGTGGCTTCCAATCCCATAAGATCTCAGAAGCTAAGCAGGGTTGGGACTGGTCAGTACTTGGATGGGAGACCACCTGGGAACACCAGGTGCTGTAGGCTTGGGAGAAGGACCTGACAACCCACTCCCAGAACCAATCTGCCATTGAAAACCCGATGAATAGCAGAGAAGCACTGACAATAGTGTTTAGCCCATTGTACATAGGGTCGCTATGAGTCAGATACTGACTTGACGACACATAACAACAACAACCACCATTTCTTTGTGTGTACTTCCCTATTAGCTCATTCCACTGACTTTTCCTTTGGTATTGAGTAGTAATCTCTTTTCAACTTAGGTGTGGTGTGGGAAAATTGGGAAATAATGCTTAATCCTGGAGGACTGGTTTTGTGAAAGATCTTATTCTATATCACTGGATGTGGCCTTGCTGATTTCACAATGGCTGTAAGGTGACATTGATGAAATTGCTCCTGGGGCTAGAAGTCAGCACTAACACAGCTGCAACACACAGAGGCACAGGAGTATTGAGTCATGTCAAATGACCCCAGATGAGGAATTAAAATTCTTGGATTATACTGGTTTGAAAAGCCACTCAGTCTCTCTGGGCCTCAGCCCGAAATATAATTCAGTAATTATTTTCTGTAGCTATTACATAGGCTGAACCTTAGTCCAATTTAGCCCTGTATTTGGGCATCCAGACTAAAACTCATAATGCTTTCACAATAGCATTGTGTCCGCCAGATACTCACTACTGTGACAAAATACCCTAAGACAAACAACTTAAAAAGAAGAAAGACTTCTTTTGGCTCATGGTTTCAGCGGTTTCAGTCCATTTTCACTGGTCTCCCTTTTTCTGGGCCTGGACTGTGGCAAAACATCATGCCACAAACCTGGGGGTGGGAGCAGCCACTTACCTCATGTAGCAGGGAAAAAGGGGAGGGCAAGGCCAACAAATACCACTCAAAGGTACGTGCCCAGTAACCTACTTCCTCCAACTAGGTGCAGCCTCCTACTAGCCCATTCACTACAAACTCATCAAGCAATGCAATCACCTCTCAGTTGCACCACCAGCTAGGGATCAAACCTTTAACACCACCCTTTTAGAATATGTTGTACCCAAATTCCCACGAGCATTTATTGAGTATTTACTATATGCCTGGCATTGTACTAAATACTTCATAGAACCTCATTTCATCCTCATAAAAACATTTTGAAGGAATATTTTGTATATGAAGAAACTGAATGCTAAAACTATTAAGTGTCTTCCTCCAAGCCTGAAATTTGTATATGGTGTGGTCAGGATTTGAATTCAGATCTTTCTGGCTTCACTGTCTACACTTTTAACTACAAATATTGCTGTTGAAATGGTTTGGACTCTGTCCTTTTATTCTTCTATCAAGCAAATCATTAATCAGAGAGTGACATGATAAAGCTGAATTTTTGAATGACTGAATTTTGGGTTTACATTTATCTTTTAAAGGGAAATGTTTAACATTTTATTAATCTGGAACAAGGGTAGTTGAGACTTCTTTTAATAACAAGTGATGTCATTCACTATTATTCTTTAGGTGCCAAGTTCATGGGGAATATTCATTCTATCAAAGTTTCTGTTACCATAGGACTTCTCTTTTTTTGATGATTAAGTTCTTATTTGTGAGACAGTAGTAGCTTTAATGCAAAAAAAAAAGAATCAGGTAACTTACAAAGGGTTTAAATAAATCAGGGAGAAAGGAGAAATTGAGGGAGAAATGTTTGTGTGTGTGTGTAAGCAGATACTCAGCTGGCTAGAGATAACCACATACTTATTGCTTTTCCAAATCTCTCCAAATTTCTGAAGGAACCTAAGTCCTTAGGGCATTTTAGAGTAAGTTTGGGCTACTTCTGATCTTTTACTATCTAGGCACATTCAATGTTGCCTTAGGCTAGCCCTGTCATCATTTTGCAGCACAAATTTTCTAGAAAAGACTCAGATTTAAATTTAAAGTTGTCTTTTTGACAGGATATCACAGAAGGGCTGAGTATATTACTATGTAAAGCAAATCTATTAAAGATAGGGTAAGTGAGTTCTATGGTCTGTTTGTGTCCCTTCCTGAACACTTAGGGTAAAATGCTATCTCCAAGGTGATTGTATTCAGAGGACTTCGGAGAGGTGATTGGGTGACTTGGGCTTTGCCTTCACGAATGAGATTAATTCCTTTATTAAAAAGACCCAAGAGGGCTGCCTTGCTCATGTCAGTGTATGAGGACATTTCAGCACATGCGGACACAGTAAGAAAGCACCCTTCGTGAATCAAGCAACAGGCATTTGTCAGACACCAAGTCTGCTGGCAGATCAATTGTAAACTTCCCAGGCTCTAAAGTTGGGAGAAATAAATTTCTGTTGTTTTATATCAGCCCAAACAATCTAAAACAGTGGGAATGAACTTTCCTAATATTTGACCATCAACACTTTTCTTTAGAAAGCAATAGCTGATGAGAATTCCTAAAAGTACTCTGTGGGAAAGAAATGCTATTATAGAAATATAAATGTGTATGACACCCACCTATTTGGACAAAAAAAGTCCTATTCCCTTGGCCATCATAAATTCTTAATAAATATTTTCCACATATTTCTGGATGGAATATAATTGTTACAACCAGTTTAGAAAACAAGTTAACAGTACATAGAGCCATTAAAGTATTCATACCCTTTAACTCAGTAGTTCTACCTTGGAAAATAAGTCCTAAGGAAAGTATCTAAAATACAGAATATATGATTTTTTATGAAGCTTTTATTTTTGAGGTACTTTGTGGTTGAACCCAGGGTCTCACACATATTTTACCATTGCTCTACCATTGGGCTGCATGCCCAGTATATTTTTTTGTTTGTTTCTTTATCTTGAGACAGGGTCTCATTAAATTATGGTGGCTGTCTCTGGCCTGGAACCTGTGATCCTCTCTCATCACTGGGACTACAGGCCTGAGCTACTGCACCCATCAAAGCATTTTCTTTTTAGATAAAAAATTTGTATTTTAGTATAAAGAGACAAAATGAAGTAGAAAACAACCAGGCTTTCCTTGGTCTTTGCCAGAAGGAATGCAAAAATTAGACAAGGCTATCAGGTGGTTCTCAAGAATGATCAGAGGAATCATTTAAGATTTATTAGAACAATATAAAGAATAAACTTTATAAACTTTTTTCTGATAGCAGAGTAGACTTTCTTAAATTATAAAACATGGTGGGCTAAGTACTAAAAGTAGAAAGGGATTGATTGCATGTTTTAAATATTTCAAAGAAACAAATAATATTTCTTTATTTTTTGTATCTCAAGTTATATTTCCAAAGAAGAGAGAATGTCTGCACTCGAATGCCCTTCCACCACTTGTTCACCTTGGTGTCACTGGGCTGAACTAGTCCACCAGAGTTCAGCCTAGGGCTCATCTAAGAAAAGCCTCCTGATGTTGCTAAAACCTTTCCACTCAGGATAAGTTGCTGCCTTGCTACATGGGTACATTCTTGATGACAATGTTGCTGATGAAGGTAAAGAAGAATCTATCACAAACTAACATTCTATAAGCACTTACCATGCTCTAAGCACTGTGTTAGGTGTTTACATGTATGATTTTTTATTAAGTGCTTTGATTGTACATATTAATGGCATGCAGAGTGAAAATTCATTTCTTATATATTATGTATCAATATCAAATCAGGACTATTGATAGTATAAACAACTTATGTGACCAAAGAGAAGAAAATAGACTATATTAAATGTGAATTCTATTGTAGTCATTTCAAATTATAATAAACACTGTAACAGTATGGAAATCCATGTCTGAATGAGTTCTCATAAGCAGAATATAAAATTAAAATGCACAATGAATTTGTAAATGACAAAAGAAACTAAGGAAAGTTTTCTTATAGAAAATGCAAAAATGAGCCAAGCACAATGGTTCATTCCTGTAATCCCAGCGACTTGGGAGGCAGAGTCAGGAGGGTAGCAAGCTCAAGGCCAGACACAGCCTGCATAATTGAGCAAGACCCTGACTCAAGATAAACAGTAAAAATGGGCTAGGGGGTGGAGCTTAGTGGTAAAGGGCTTGCAAAAGCATGCATGAGGCCCTGGGTTCAAGCCTCCTGTATAGCAAAAAAAAAAAAAAAAAGCATACTAATCATGATTATGTTTTTTTGTTAAACTGGTAGGTACATGCATGATATTCCCCCGTGTTGTATTTTCTAGTTTCTTGAAACAATGTGCCTGGGGTTTAGCTCAATTGGTAGAGTGCTGTTCTGCTCTCTCTGAGGCCATGGGTTTGGTCCCCAGCACTGCAAAAATGGGAGAACATCCTGGCAGCCCACTCATGAAGCAATGAGCCATTGAAAACCCCGTGAATAGCAGAGAAGCACTGACATAGTGCCTGGTATGGAACAGTGTCAGGGAGTGTTTTGTTCTGTCGTACATAGGGTCACTATGAGTCACATCTGACTCAACTGTACATAACAACAATAATAGTAGTTTAAAGATATTTTTGCTAAATTAAAGACAAAATGTCGAGGTAACTACACTGTTTTTGTATTTAAATTTCAACTTTTGAATGAGCCACATTTATTAATACTATTTATGATAAAGAAGTCCAGTCCTTTTCACCCAAAGCAGATGGCCATTCTGGGCATGAGAGAATTCTTCCAATTAGCCAATGATTCTCCAGACCTTCACCGATAGAGTGGGAAATTTTAGGACAAATCTTCAAATATCTGTGAAGTCTAAGTACATGGATTGCTACACCACTTTTTGTGAATTCCTTAATTAATTAGGTAATACAAAATGAAGAGAAGCTTACACAAACATTTCTGTTTAATTTCATTTACATGCGCTCTTTAAAAGAAACGCTGATGAGCTCTTCACTATCTAAAGTTATTTCTTGTGAAATTTTAACAACTTATTATTGAAATAAAAGGGAAAGAATCAATGATAAACATGCTGTAAATGGAATGCATCTGATTTCAATTTTGTACCAAATTGTTTGTTATTAAATCCATTGCGAAGCTCTCTGCCACTTGCTTAAATTCCTCATACTCTTGAAGGCTGAACAAGTGCCTCTGAGTTTTCTGATATTGACTGACAATTTTTTCCCATAGTATATGAATTGTCATTTAAAGATGCACCGGAGAAGAAATTGCCAAAATATGTGAACATTCAATTTGACATCACGAAGTTTTCCTTATCGGCTTGACTTTTGAAACAGTGAAAGAATAGGGATGATTCATTTTGTAGTAACAAAAGGCTTTCCCTTGGCTTTGGGAAATATTTGCTTCTATAGACCCTTCTCAGTCTTCAAATAAAAATTGAGGTAGGGCTTACTAATGTACTTTGGATATATATTTTCCCTCTGTTTACATGAAACTCTCTTCAGCAATTTTGATGTGATCTTGACTGTATTTTGTAATTTTGAAATCTTCTTGGGGGAATATTTAAAGATAGAATAAATTCAATGGTATCTACCTCTAGAGAAATCAGGTATATGATATTCAGGTATGGTATAGAATGTGTTCAAGTAACTAAGACATAGTTAGCAACCAGTGGTTTGTCTCCTATGAGGAGTGGTTAAGAGATGACATGCAGGGCTGGCAGATTGGATCAAGAATGCCTCCAAGTACCCAGGTTTTTTTAAATCTCACTCCAGCCTCCAGAAGAGTCACTTCATTTCATACTATCCAAAATGGCTTTTGCACCTCCACACATTGAATCTACATCTACAAAAGATACAGGGCAAAGGATAGGTTAATGCCTGTGTTAGGAAACATCCCCAGAAATGCTCTGCATTCCATGAGCTGCTACTGTATGATAGGACCACAGTTAGCTGCAGGAAAGTTTCAAGATGTAGAAGAAAAAAGTGAACAAAGATTAGCAATGTGCATGAAGGGATCATGTCTCAGGTAGCTGCCTCATATCTCTCCAAAACACAATTTAGAACCATCAGATAATCACTGACATTATTTTTTCCCCCAAACCAAGATAGGCATTTCAATGGCCAGACTCTCAACATTATGAAGTTTACTCTCATTCATCAAGTATGTTGGCCAGTTCTCCCCAGAATAATTTGGGGAGAGCAGATAGCCAGGAAAATGTCACGTCTGGGCACTCCAACAGGGAGCACTCACAGTTGGTAAGCCCAAACTAAAGGATAAGAAAGAAATATTAGGAGAATAATCTAACAAAAGTATTTAAAATGTAGTACCCTGGGTTCAATTAAAATAGACCTAAGAAGTTCCTTATCATTACAGTTTTGTTTGTTGTTAGGTGCCTTGGAGTTGGATCTGACTTATAACCATGTTATGTACAACATAAAAAAAACACTACCCAACATTTTGCCATGCAACCTGGGGGCTCATTTTCTAGCACTATATTTGACAAGGCTTCTCTGCTATTCATAGGGCTTTCAATGGCTACTTGTTTCATGAGTAGGCAGCCAGGTCTTGCTCCCTAGTCTGTCTTGGTCTGGAAGCTCAGCTGAAACCTGTCTATCATGGGTAGCCCTGCTGGTACCTGAAATACCTCTCAGCATCACAGCTAGATGCAAGCCTCCACAGCACAACAAGCTGACGGACATGTGGAGGTATCATTACAGCAGAATAGAATAATTGAACATGGCAACAGCCTGAGTCTCTATGAAGAAAGAAATTATGTCTAGCCTTTATTTTTCTAATAAAGAAAACATGCAGCAAAATTTATCATCTCCATGTTCATAGATGAAATTGTGACATTATTAAAGTGGTAAAGTAATAAGCTATCTGGAATTTTTTCCTGGCTAGAGGAGATCCAAGACTAGGGTTTTCAGGTTTCTGCTTTTTTTTCTTTTTCTTTCTTTTTCTTTTTTATTTTTCTGTTGTGTATATGTTTTTTTAATAAGGAAACTCGTATGAGATTATTAGCAATAAAAATCATCTATGATTACCATCATTTTATATAGAAGGTCATTCAACACCAAAAAATAATTATACAATCGTAGAATTTTAAAATTCCTTAAATTTAAACTTGATGAGAAAAACTTTTTCTATCCTTTTCTTTCTTTCTCTTCCTTCCTTTCTTTCTCCTTTTCTTGCCTTTTTATCTTGGGACAAACAAATATAAAAACTTAGTCACAGATTAGTACCAATCCACAGAAGGATGTTTAGGTAATGCTATGAAGGTTTTTTTACTATCTTGGATTTGCTTGTTTTTCTCATTTTCACCAAGGATACTTTGTTCGTATTTGTTTGATAACCATTATTATCATTGTATGATAACCATAAATCGTACATCTTTGATTTGTCATGTGTTCCATTGTTTGAAATGGTTATCTGGCTTTTAAATTAAGGTCAGATTGGCAAAGACCACACAAATGCCATTGTTGTTCCCATCATATGCCAATGGCAACTATGGTATTCACAGTAATTTTTACCTCTGAAACTAGGTAAGACGTCAGATCCTGTCTCAACACAACACTTAGGAAGTCACATTCAATCTATCTGAGCTGGCACATAAAATCTCTGTCTCCTTCTTGAGTTAGATATTATCCTCAGAAGGCCTTTGTTAAAATGTGTCTATGAAAGGGGAATTTCATTGACACATCAATGCAGGATAACTGGCTATTACATGACAGAGAAAAGAGTACCAAAGGAATAAAATAGAAATCAAATATCTTATAGTCTGTGGGAGGGTAGCCTTCCATGGAGCAACATGAAGAATTCTCTGAGTAAAGCTGAGAATACTATCAAGTGCACTGGCTTTGAGCTCTTGCAGTCCCCTTTCCTCAAATGCTCCCAGTAACTTCTTGTGTGCTCATCAAATTTTATGGTGCCTCTCTATTTTGGATTTCCACAAAATATTCTGCACACACTCCAGCAAATCTGTCATTGATACCAGATATTGATCTGTTTGCATCTCTGGGCTTTGATATGGCTGTTCTTAATCCTTCATGCTTAATTATTGCATGTCATTGGCATTAAGAAAAACTAATACAAGAATACTTTGGAAATTTGAAAATGCTAGCCATCCCTCAAGCATTTTCTCTTCCATAGATTCTTTCTGGAAATTTTTCTTGTTTATTCCTCCTTCTTAAATAGGATTTGGGATGTGTTTACTGAAGGAGCAAAAGAAATATGTCATAAAGCAAACTTTCCTAAAATGCTTATATGAGGAGCATTCTCAAGATTAGAACTAACCATAGTGTTAAATAGAACAACTCAGAAGTATTTAAACTATGACAGGACAAAGTCTAAACTATATTTATTATAGGTATAATTTTAATTTAAACATCTATTGAAATGAAAAATATAGTATTGTATGGATATTAGGGGCATGAAAAATAATTGTCCATAGGTTATACCATACAAATACCAAGGCTTTGGCACTTTGCTGCCTTTTCCTTTCAGGTCTTTTTCTTTCTTTTGGTGGGGAGAGTTCTGTGACTTCATATGTTTACATTTGACTCAATCAACAGGTATTTACTGCATGAATTCTAGACAGTAGGCAGACTATGCTAGATGACGATAGAAACAAAATAACATGATTTTTACATGCCTATCTATAGCTTCGCTGTTTTTGAAACCTCTTTCAACATCAGTTTATGTAAATTTGCAGAATATTCAGTTATTTTTTATTATTAGTTTTTCAGTGAATAAAACGCATACATATTTCTTAGAGCATTGCTTAATATTGACATCATTTTTCCAAAAGTTTTGTTACCTATTTGTACTTCTATCAGCAACACATGAAAAAGGAAACGTGGCTTAAAAGTTAAAATATACTACATGATTATTGTATTAATTTAATTTTGCTTGATTTCTACTGAGGATGGTGCTTTTTTTAGATGTCTGTTAAAGGTGATGATTGCCTTTTTATAGATTTTACTTATGTACGTACTTCATGATTTTCTGATTAGTAAGTGCATTCTCTGGAGTAAGGATGGTGATATGTTATCATGATGCATTTTCAAACATTGCAGTTCATTCTCCCATTTCTTCTGTGTTTTCATAACATGCAAAAGTTTTAAAAATAATTCTTTAAACATAGTGTCACTATTGCCTTTCTGATTTTTCTCTTAATTCTAATTGTAAAAACTCTCTCCATCTTCAGAGATTTGATGAATAGCCCATTTTAGTTTTTCAATTGTTTTGAAACACATTTGACTCTAATCTACCTAAATCTGTTTTGGTAAATGGTGTGAGGTGAGGCTCTAAATGGATTTTCCCAAGATTGATAATCATTTATTTAAACATAGTTTATTAAATAATTTACCATTCTCTTATGATTATGATGTGTATTTATCATTCAAATTTTACAGCAAAAATATGTTATTTCTGGTCCAAAGCATTATTTTCAGTTTAAAAATTTTAAATCAACTCAGTTTTTAAAAATGCAAAGTATTTCTAATTCAAGGTGTGCACAGAGGACACGTTGACATAGTTCTTTGAGGAAAGAAATCATTTACATTACCATTATAGTATCAGTTCAGAGTATACTTGCAATATTTCCTTGGCAGATACAAATTTTAGACCTGTGTACAAATGAGAGGTTAGCTTCAGTTATGCATGACTATTTTCAGCAACATTAAGAAGTCAAATTATAAACATGTATATGTAGCATAAATATTTAGATAGAAGGATGTTAATAGTAGCATTATAATGCTATTTTAATAGACTATTATATTAGTAGCAAAAAGTAGAATTAACCTAAACTTTTTAAACAAGAACCTATCTATATAAATCATGGCACTTTTTTGTAACTAATAATACTGATTCCAAAATAGCCATAACTTGGAAAATATTCATGGACTATCAATAAGCTAAAAAAAGTAGTCATAAGAAAGTACAGTGTGATCCTATATTGGTAAAACAGTATGTGTATAGAATTATATACTCAATTATTGTTTTCCTTATGATGTAAATCAAAGAGAAAAATTCTCAAAAGATATCCAATGCAAAGTTATAAAGATTAGCTGATTATCTTCATGTGGATATAGTATATGGCTACATCTACACATTAGTATTAAGTAGCTATCTGTTCTGATTCTTTCCTTGAGTCTCTATGATTTTTCTTACTATAAATAGACACTTGATATTAAGTAAAAGCACTTTGAGGAAGTTGACTCAATGGCACACACACAAAAAAAAACACTTTCTTGGGATACCGGGCTTGGGTTCAGATAGGAAAACAAAACTCTGCACCAAATACTACTCCATTGTCTGAAGAATTCTGTGATCAGTTGATTCTGACAGGACCAATGCACTAAACACAACTTGGTTGTCCTCTTTTGAAAACTCTACCCTTATGGAAACTGTATACTGGGTGTAGTTTTGATATCTTGGTCATTTGGGGTTTGCTGACCAATGGGGACATTGATAGTATGATATGCTGGATAAAACTCTGTGTCCTGCTCCTATAGCAAAATATGTTAACATTGCGAAACAAAAAGACCAATCAGACTCTAGAGATCTCTAGAAACACTAAACTTTCCTATGAAAACAGCCCTCATGTACACGAAGATGAAAAAGCATATTGTACTAGGGACATGTAGGAAATCAGGTTGATCAGAAAGCTAGTTTTACCAACCATCAATACAAGGCATGACTAAAAGGTAATCAGGGAAGTCCACAAGCTTCACAGGACAACCAGTTTCATGACTTCATATTCATATTCTCATATTAACTTAATCTTATGCTAAACTAACTTCGGAAAGGACCACTGGAATTGGAGACACTAATTGCAGCTTTGAATTCAGTGCCAAATAATGATATTAATATTTCTTTTATAAACATTATAGATAAGGCTGATGATGGGGAAAAAGGCTTACATTTCTGCTAAAATACCCTGAATAATGGTGTAAAAGGCAGGGCTGGTATCATGATGATGGAAAGGAAAATCCAACAAAATACATGGTGTTCCATTTTGAATCTGGGACTTCTGCAATGTTGTTGTTGTTGTTAGGTGCCATCGAGTTGGTATCTGACTCATAGCCACCCTCTGTACAACAGGGGAAAAACACTATTGTCAGTGCTTCTCTGCTGTTCATAGGGTTTTCAATGGCAGGTCGATTTTTGGGAGGGGGTTGTCAGGTCCTTCTCCCAAGCCTACAGCTTCTGTTGTTCCCAGGTAGTCTCCCATCCAGGTACTAACCAGGCCTAACCCTGCTTAGCTTCCAAGATCTGACGGGATAGGATGCCACAGGGCTATGGTTGCAGGGGGGACTTCTGCAAAGGTGATATTAAAAGTATTTAATGTCCTGTACAGTACAAGAAATCCACAAATTCAGATTAGATGCCAGAACTGGCAGGGTACTGGAGGCCTCCTGCTATCAGGCATGAATAATTCATTTTCCAGGCAGGGAATCTGGGAACTCCTGAGAAAGACAGAGGGCTATTTGGAGATCTCAGTACTCAGACTAGTTTTTCATCCAATGTGGCAATACGTCAGTGTTTTAACAACTGCAATGCATATCACAAACTGAAGTCATTTCAGGGAATTTATTTGGTGAGATGTGTCCAGAATTTCAGATTCCCCATAATCATTCAGAGTTTAGAATCCAAAAGATTTCTTCCAGGCATTCCCTCCCATATTTTCTCTCTAAGTCCCCAGGGCCCCTTTGACTTACCTTGGTCACCCATGCTTCCCAACTCTGTTGGCCAGTTGAAAGCATCAGGAAGATTATTTCCTTTGTGGCTTCTGATAGAAACAGCTGTCAAGCCAGTGACCTGTCCTAAGTCTGCTGGTCTCCTCCCCTAACTCAGTACTCTGAGTCTGATCACCTGTGTCCTTGGCCCCTAGTAGGCAGACCCTTCATATCTGAGCCTGACTTAAAGACTCATGACTCATCACTGTACCTTTTGAAACTGTCAGTTAAAGGTGTCACAATGGATTTGTTCAATGATCAGTACCCCACTTGCTCTGGGATGGCAGTTCCTGCAGGTTGTAAATGACTTGACTTGCATTTGGACTGTGATGGGCCTCCTCTCATCCAAATTTGGGTTTCTGTGTCAATTCTTTACACTTTTGAGAGCACAGGAAGTTTGTTTCTGACCATCACTTCTTTTTCACAGCTCTGGTGCCTGACTTAACCTTAAATAACCTGCTCTAAAAAGTAAGTTTTTACTTTGGAGAGATTAAATTACTTTACACACATATTACTTTTTTTCAATAAAGAGCTTATTTTTAATCAGTTGAAACAATAGTCTGCTTTTAAGTCTTTTTTCAGCATGTCAATCTTGTTGTTTTGTTTTGTTTTCCCTATATAAAATCCCTGTAACTTTGTCAGGGGAAAGTAGGAAAGTTAGTCCCCAAATGAGATAAATCATCAATTGATGATTTTACAAAAAGGAAAAAGAAAGGTAGCACAAATACAGAAAGGCAGGGATAGTGATGCATTCTGCTAAAATTAGTGTAGGTAAATCCAGAGTATTATGAGGAAAATCATAGCAAAAAATGTTTCTGATGGAATGATAAGATGTCTTTCTAATTCAGTTTTTATTCCTCCTGTTCCTTGCCTTCCTGGGTTTGAAACTATAAAAATAAGCAAAGAATAGGAATCATTTTCTGAAAGCTTACATAAATGTGACATTGATTCATTGATATATAGCCCATTACCCTACTGTTTCATCTCTTCATCTATCATTAGAATTATCTCCTGATTTCTCCAGGGCATTTGATAAATGGGAGACCATTTACATTTGGTGCATTAATGACCTTGGTAAATTTTGAAGATGCACCTCCTTATTATATGTCTATATTTTTTCAAAGCTATCTATAAGTTCTTTGTGCATACTAAGGGATAGAATGAGACCCATGCAACTTTATTACATGGAAATGATTTAAAAATGCAATTCTGAAAATAGAGTCTTTTCATGATATGTTGTTACTTCCCTAACAACATATAATTGTAGAAGTATTAAAAGATATCTGTGATGAATATTGAATATACCATGAACTACCAAAAGAACCAACAGATCCATCGTAGACAAAGTACAACCAGAGTGCTCCTTGGAAGCAAGGATGACTAGACTGTGTCTATGTAATTTGGACATGTTGTCAGGAGGGACCAATCCCCGGAGAAGGACATCATTTTTGGGACAGTGGCAGGTCAATGAAAAAACGGAAGACCCTAATTAGATGGATTGACACAGTGACTGCAATGGTGGCCTCAAACATAAAAAAGATTGTGTTCATGGCAGTGTCAGGTAGTGTTTTGTTCTGTTGTGCATAGGGTTGCTATTAGTCAGCCCCCACTCGAAGGCATCTAACAATAAAACAAAACGGGCATTGTTCACAGCAAATATGAACCTTTTGGTGTTTTTCATCTTTAGAGTCCATTCTTTACAGCCTTCCTCATTAGACATGGTTACAAAACAAGGTTTTGTTGTTATTATAGCTGATTGTTTCAATATTGATATTATTTTTTTTATCATAGTTTAAAAAGGAAATTTTTGGCTTACCTGTAAATGTGCAACCACTAAAGGCAACTCTATATATTCATATATATTTTAATCTGTAAAATACATGATAAAGCAAAATAGTTATGCACTTCTATTTATGTGTCTGTCAATCTATGCCTCATCTGTGGTTGAGTGTTTTCTAAAAAGAGGGTGCTGAGGCTGTGCAAGAACGTACTTAGGGACCCTATGCTACTGCAGCCTCACAGGAAGCCAGAGAGGCTTCAAATGTAGCTCTGACCTCGTTCTCTATGGTTTCATTTGGTCTTCAAGATATTTGAGTTGAGAGGGATCAGGAAAAAAATAGACATCAACCAGGAAAGAGCTACTGAGCATCTCCAGTCCCTTTGAGGACTTGAAGAACTAGACTATTTTTTGTTACTTATAAAATTTAAATCACTTATAAGTAACTTCACTGGCTACAACATCCAATCTCATTTCTGAGGGATTCTGGTTTCTGATTCTTTATGTTAATTGGACCACATCAATTATCTTCATTGAAAAGAAATTTATATTCTTTCAATTAACTTAAATCAAGTACGAGGAGTCATCTCTGCTTTTGTTTCTTGTATTAATTTTCTTGTTAGTTTGGTGATACTGCTTAACACATTGTTGAACAAATAAACTGTAAGATTAGAATGAATATTCTTAAAAAGGTACTTTGAAATTAAAAGATAAATAAGAGATTTAGATTGAATATTTTAGGTGACTGATAATGAAACCAACATCACTGAGAAATGAAAGCTATTGATATTTTTCTTTTAATGCAACACATTTAACTTTATATCACACATAGAATCAGATCATTTTAAAGTTAAAAAGGTAGCTTGGCAGTCAGTTCACTGCCTTTGCTTCTTTTTGGAAAGTGAGGTAAGGCTGTGGAATTATATTTCTGACTAGAGATTATTTCCATGATGACTTTGTCAAAACCCAGAGGATGAGGGTGGGATTTGATGTGAAAATGCCTTGAGTTTCAGCTTTACTTCCCAGCCCTTTAGGGTTATGGTCTGGTCTGTTTTGACAGATGGCTCTTGTATGTGCAAAGCCTCTGAGCAGACATGTGTAGATCTGGAATGCGCTAGAATGGGTCAAATGTTCAGTGTTTTACAACCCTCAGTGGTTCACATTTTGGATGGCAAAAATATATTCTATTTCTCTGTATGTCTTTCAGCACCTAGCACAGTGCTTAGCATATATGAGGTTTTAAGTAATTTTTGACAAGTGGACGAATGAGTGAAACACTCATTACATGTATCAGTGAACATTTTGCTTTACTTAGAGGTTTTCAGAGCTCTTTACAAATCAAGTGACAAGTACCAGGATACAGACAGGAAGGCAAAAGAGACACAGTGACTCACAGAAGATGCAAAAATCCAGACAGAAAATTAGAAATCACCACATTTTATTAACGGAGGAAATTTTCATCTCTGCAGGTGACCCAAATCTCTTTCTGTGTCTTCTTTCTTTTGGGGCAGTACTCCCTGGAGTACCAAAGAAAGGACTAAGATGGGAGCTAGCTTCTTTATGTTTAGGTCTAGATTGGTACATGCATTTCTTACCAGAACTGCTATCTGAAATCTGGATCCAGGTTTCCAGCCTATCAAAAGAGAGAGGCTGAGGACCAGCCAAAAAGATGGAAACATAAACACTCAGGAACAAAGGATCAAAAGAAGGAATCTAGATCAAGAACATAAAAACAAGATTTTAAAGCTATTAGATGGAATGTTGTTGTTGTTATTAGGGCTGTTGAGTCAGGTCCAAGTCATAGAGACCCTCAGAGTTTTCAAAGGATCGCAGTAAAGATGATTGTTAATGAACAAGGAGGAGGAAAGGGAGTCTTGAATGGTTGCCTCAAATCTTAGTCTACCATCATGTCTCAATTTTATGACCTCACTGATGAGGTATGTGGGAAGGTAAAGCAGGGCTGACCAGTGTCTTTAAACTTATTTATTTATGTACAGCCTTACACTTCTGATTGCATACTGGCCCTTCTCCCCTGAGTGTTTCTTTGGCATTGAATATTTTACGTATCTAAAATGAAAAATAGCTTCTCCTATATTTATTGTCAGAAAAAAAAAATCCAAGATTGGAAATAAGCAAAAGAGATTATAGAGTATCTGTCCTTTCTGTGGAGTGCTGAACATTGTCTAGGGAACCATCTGAGGATTATCTAATTCTATGAGTGTGCACCTTTTATTGTTTTCTATTGACTAAATCATTTTACAGCTCTGAAGGCATAGAAGTTAAGTTATAGAAAACTGATAATCATGCAAATGATTCTTCTCCACAGCAATGCTCAGATATTTTGCCCCACTGAGACACATTTGATTTCCACACTATGGAAAAAATGGTCCAAATCATTTTATTGTCCTTTATAATAATAACCAGGTTGGCATTTATGAGGAAATTAATTTCAGCATTCTTGCTTGCCTCTATGTATGTACTGTGTTAATTGATTTACTTGTTAATTAATAAGTTAAATGAACTCTCTAACATGCAATCATTCTATATGTGCAAGAAAATCATGTTTTTTACTTTTTGAAATTTTTATTAGCATTCTTATTGTTGTTAATATCTGCAGTATACTGAACACTCAGAATCACTTTGTTGTTGTTAGGTGCCGTCAGTCGGGTATCCGGCTCATAGTGACCCTCGTAGGGTTTTCAATGGCTGACTGTGTCAGGATTGCCTTGGGAGTGGATTCCCAGGTCCCTCTCCCATTTTTGTGGTGCTGGGAATTGAACTTGGGACCTCAGAGACTGCAGTGCAGCACTCTACCAACTGAGCTAAATCCCAGCCTCAGAATCACTAGAGCTCTCTAATTTTCTTGGTTCTAGGTTATATAATCAGTTTCCAAGTTAATTTTACACTCCATGGCAATCCCTTTCTCACTATCAATGAGCCTGTTTTGATCCCCATTACTTTTCATTTGGGCCAACCCAGTGATCCAGCACTTTCCAAATTGATCTCCTCAATCTCTCTTCCCATCATTATACTCCAAACAAAAAAGCCAAACCTTTCTAACAACATAAACCCAGATCATTAGGACAGTCTCATCTCAAATACTTTGACTTCCCATTTACTGACAAATTAAGTCCCCAAATATTAGCTGCTTAAGTAATATCCAGTGAATCTTCCTAGCTTTGTGTTCACTGATACCTTGAATTAGTTTGCTAGGTCTTCCATAACAAAGTAACATAGACTTGTTACCTTGAGCAAAAGAAACTGATTTATTCTGAGTTCTTGAGGCTACAAGTCCAAGACCATGTTGCTAGCAGGGTTGGTTTCTCTTGGGGCCGTTCTCCTTTGCTTCTAGATGACATCTTCTATTAGTGTTTTCACATGTTCTTCCTTTTATCTGTGTCCTAATATGTTCTTACATGGGAGAAGGATGTGGCAATCCACTCCTGAGGCAATCCCAAAACAATCAGCCATTGAAAACCCTATGAGGTTCACTATGAGTCGGACACGACTTGATGGTACCTAGCAACAACAATATATTCTTACAGGTCTACCAGTCATATTGGATTAAGACCCATTTCTATGACTTCATTTCACCTTAATTACTTCTGTAAATTCCCTGTCTCTAAGTACAGTCACATTCATATGAATTGGGGGAAGCACAGTTCATCCCATAACATCCCAATAGGAGGAAAGGAAATGAATGTTTGTTGAAGTGAGTGAATCAAGTGAGTCAAGCACTGTGTTTTGTGTTTTCATGTAAGTTAAAAAGTCGTTCACTCGGGGTTTTCCTGAATAGAGTCAGCTTTCCATATCTGCACACCCCATAGATTCAACCAACTACGTATCAAAAATATTCTTTACAAAAATTGTTTCTGTACTAAATATGGACAGATATTTTCCTTGTCATTATTCCCTAAAGTATAACAACTACTAACACAGGATTTACAGTGGATTAGGCATTATAAGTGATGTAGTGATGACTTAAAGTATACAGGGATGTGCATAGTTTATATACAAATGCTATGCCATTTTATATAAGGAACTTAAGCAGCTGTTGATTTGGATAGTTACAGGGGTTCCTGGAACCAATCCTCCATGAATTCCAAGGAATGACTATGTATTCCACACCTATTTGTGCTTGCAGTGTACCATCTCAGCCAAGATACACACTTCTTTAAGAACCCCAGTGTTCTATCAAAGGTGATACCTCTTTACTCTCAAACCACTCATGGCACTTATTTTTCTCCTTGTACGCTACTTTTAAATTCTACCTGGTTTTATGAGCATTTTGTAGTTGTGTTTATTGAGAGAAGATGATAAATTCCTTAATGACAAGGCTTTTATTGAGTCTTTCCAAACTCCTCTGAGGTATACATTCTGTTGTCTATAATACAAGTATTTGTTAAATTAAGAATTTAAAGGAACACAAAAGTTTGTAAAAGAAAGAAATCAAGATAACCACATTTGAGGTGGGAGTAGAGAAGGAGGCAAGAGAAAGAAATGAGAAATATTAGATAAGAGCTACAACTATAAAGCTCTTACCTGTTGTTGTGGTTAGGTGCCATCGAGTTAGTGCCCAGCTCATAGTGGCCCTATGTACTAGAGGTGAAACAGTATTGTTAATGTTTCTCTACTATTCACAGGGTTTTCAATGGATGATTGTTTTGGGGAGTGGGTTGCTAGGTCCTTCTCCCAAGCCTATAGTGCCTGGTATTCCCAGGCAGTCTCACATCCAAGTACTAACCAGGTCCAACCTTGCTTAGCTTCTGAGATCTGACAGGATCAGATACCACAGTGGTATGACTGCAGGTCACTCTTACTATAGAGGCCAATAATATACCACTTTTAAACATTGAGGGTTTGATAATGTATCTTTTAATTGATGGTCTTAGTAACTCATATTCCATTTAAATAGATACACGCCTTCCAGCAATGGAAAACATTTTGATTATTAGGTCAAATGATTTTAATATCAATGCTCACCCAGGAGGCACATTGGCAGTTCCTCTAATCACAGCTACTCAGGAACTGAGGCAGGGGGATTGCTGTAAGGCTAGGAGTTTGGAGCCAAGACTGGGTAATATAGAGAGACAAAATATATGCCCCAAAATATATGTTGATCCATCACATTGGTTTGAAGATCTGATTTTATTTAGACCATTTGTCTTCCACAATCAACTGAGATGTGGCTTAAGTGGACAACTTACAGTGTTGCAGCAAATATATTCTTCAATTCAGACAATCTGGTGTGGCTTGAGAAGCATGAAAATACTCAAAAGGTCCAAGCTGTTGTACATTCCACATGTCACATCCCTAAACCAGGTCTTATGTTTGTGAAGGTCTGATCATAACTCCATCTACTGCCACCAGACTGTGATATTTACTGCTGTGAAAACTCCCAAGACAAATTTGTTTCTGTGACACTCTTACCATTATAAATTGACATGGAGCCATAGATGTGATGGCTTCAGACAGATTGGTCCTACTACTTTATTAGTGGTTTCAATCTTAGACTTCAGCTGCTGTAAAATTTTTAGATGTTCTCTTTCTTTGGGATACTAAAAAATAGCAAGTCATCCAATAGTGTATACTATTTTTCAAATATTTTCTAAAGTTTCACCTAATTTCTAAATTGAATAGAGTGCTCTTACCTTAAAATTTCAGTAACCATCCATTTAATATGTATTTTTCTTATTATTATAGTATTCCAGATGCTTCCCTTTTAAAAAAATATCAGGACTAAGGTTAATAGTCTTTACAAGTACTGTAGGGGATATAAATATGATAATTTAATTTTTCAGTGCTTGCGGGTTGAACCCAGGGCTTCACGCATACTTTGTAAGTGCTCTACCACTGGGCTGCACCCTGTCCCCATTTTTTATTTTGAGTTATGCAGGCTGGCTCTAGTTTTGAACTCTTGATCCTCCTGCATTTGTCTTCCAAGTTGCTGGGGATTATAGGCATGTGCCACCACACCGGCATGATCTTCCTTTAAAGCAAGGTTTTTTAAATTGATAATTGTACTGTTGGTTGGTGGGGGGAGGGGCACACGCACGCATGTATACACACACCAAGTCTGAGGAGCACAGGGATGAATAAGACATTGTGCTGGCTCACAGGAAGTTTGTGGTCACCACCTGAGAACAATACAAATAATCACATAGAAGCTCACTAGTGGTTCTTAACAGGGAATGCTTTACCCCCAGGAAACATCTGCTGGCAGAGATGGGGATCTCCATCAGAGAGTTAGATATTGTTGGTGCTCCAGAAAGGATATCTGGAAATAGAATGTGTTGCTGTCCTGAACACTGAATCACAGGAAACTGGAAGGACTTAGAAGCTGCTTTAGAATCAATAACACTCTCTATCCTTCCCTTGTTCCTCCCAGCATGCCCTAATTGCAGGGAGGGGTTTTCAACCCCCTCATTTACCTAAAGACCTAATGGCACAAAATGGAATGCAGTTGCTTTGGTCAAACTCATTCCAGGAAAGAAGACTGAGGACTGTCACCAGGATCAGACAGACTTTGTCACAAACTGTTATTCTTCGAGCCCATTCACTTCTGCTGAAAATCACTTGCTATCACACAGCATTGGCCACACACCCACTATTTCCCACTCCCTTATGGAGTATATAAGTTTCTGCATCTCATTGGCTTATTGTATAATTATCTTGCCACGAGGTCCCTGTGCACATTAACAAAGATATATGTGTGTTTGTGTGGGCCTGTGCATGTAGATACATAGATAGATAGATGCCTTTTTTTTTTCCTGTTAATCTGTCTATTATCAGTTCATTTCCCTGTCTGTAAAGTAATGGAGGGGGAAGCCAAAGTCCACTGTAAATAGAAAAGCAAAAGGTTGGCATAGAAATGGAAAAGTTTGATTAAAGAAGTTTGGATTAAAAGGAATGATGGGAATAGAATAGTGTTTTAATGGGAATGAAATAAAGAGAGGGCATTTTTTTGTTTTATCAGAGAAGGGATGGAAGAAGTTACAGGGATAGTTGTTGTTATTAGGTGCCTTCGAGCCATGTCTGACTCAGCAACCCTCATAGGGTTTTCAATGGCTGAAACCTCTGGAGTGGATTGCCACGTCATTTTCCCATATTACAGTGGTAGGCAATGTTTCAAGAGTTTTAGGATAAAGATTCTTTATGGATTCTAAATGAACTGAGAAGTTCGACAAGCCAGGACAGGGAAAGAGATGAGGGAGTCTGTGTTCCCATGGCAGTGAAGGATCAATTGCAATTAGATTCCATTTTCTCTATTCTGTAGTCTGCCAACCACTTTTTGGATTATCTTCCCTTTTATCCAGTTTGGACCTACCTGAACTACTGTTTCAGGAAGACTTTTGAGGGTCTCAGCCTCCTCACCTCTCAAGACACCATTCTATAAAAGCAAATCACATCAATAATACCATTGTCTGCCTTCAGGGAGTTGCACACCTGAAGGGCAAATGCACACTGTTGGACACACATAGCCAAACAAGGGCTATAGAAATCACTTATTTGTTATTGTCATTTTTCCATAGTATACTAATGCATATTGAATATTATTTTCCATTAATGCAACGCTTATATGGAATATTTTTCCTTCCCCAAATTTCTTCCCCTTTCTCTTCCTTAGTCTGATCAAAAATGTGTTTATTATACCTTTTCTATTCTCCATGATTTATTTAAATATAAATATTGAATACCTGTGATATGCCAGGTGCTGTTTTGGCAGATCTACACAATAGGGTTCTGGCACTGGAGGAGCTGACACTGTCGGAAAATTAGATAGGCTAATAACCATTTAAAATAGAAAAGAATAACTGCCTCAGTAGATGTAATATGTAAAGTGATTATGCAGGCCAATGCAGTAGCACCTCCCTTCCCAAGAAAAAGATGACTTCTACTCAAATACTGAATCACTTATTTTTTCAAATGGCCTGTCATGAATAGATAGGCCCCCTTTCTTTGCTTGATGGATGTCTTTCCATCTTTCTTTCTCTCTCTTCTCTTTTCGCTTCTTACCCTGCCAATTCTCTGCATGGGTTCCTTTTCTATTCTGAAATCCCAGTTAAGGGACTTTCTCACTGATTATAATGACATAGGTCTGTTTTTACAGCTGTAATCTTAAAGTTTCTTAATAATGCCATGTTTTAAACATTATTCTGAAATGCTAGAAGGTTTGAAGGTGCTCAAAAAAGTAAACAGCCAGCTATTATGTAAAGAGTAAAACAGTTATAAAAATTTCGACAATTTGTGTCTGATCTTAGGTACTTCATTGAAAATTTCATGCTCTTGAGGCAACAAAAATTTTCCCCAAGGGGAACTAATTCACTAGACATATGTATATGGTAGATCCAGATGAAGGTGATGCAGTAAATTGGAAAGACAGTTCCTGAGCTTGTGAGAGGCTAGAGACCAGTATTTGTATGTCTACTGGCTTTTTTGGCCTTGACAGACTCATTTTCCCAGCAGAGCAGATTTTGGGAATTTGCATTTATGTTCATGAACACCTTTGACATCTGAGACTCTAAGGACTTGACATCACATACTATTATTATTATAAACAGAGCTCCTGAGCTGTTAAGCTCAAATTGCTACTTTGGTGTTAACAAGAATGGTGCCACATGGTGAGCAGATGCTGTTTGTGAAAGTAAATGATGCTTTAAGAGTGTTTTACTCTAAAAAGGAAGTACTACTAGGAAGATAACTTGTATTGAAATGCTGGGTATGTTTTCATTTGACCACTATAAACAATGATGAACGGGTCAAGGTTGTTCCTTGACAATAAATCAGAGAGCACTGGAACATTTAGATGATCGTATTCGCTATAAAACATAGCAGATATTTTTTCATATGTTTATACTATATTTCACTTTAGAGTTCTATGGATCTTTAAGATGGTATCTTATTAGAGCTTTCTCAGCACAGAAGTGATTTATTTCTTTCAATGAAATATTTCTTAGAAGTACTCTTTAGAAATTTAGCATTATCATAATGGAGTGTAGAATTCCTTTATTTTGGACAGACTAAAAATACTCCCAAGACTAATTAGGCAATTTAAATGGTGAATAATATTATTTCCCTATGCATTTGCTTTGTGAGTTAAACTGATGAAGATTTAATCTTCTCTTTCATACTTTATATTGTATATATGACTGAAGATCCATTTTTATAAAAGATTTTTCTTTGTTTTGTTTTAGAAAGAGATTTGACACCTGAATGGTACTGGTAATGACATTCTCTACAGGTTAGGCTTCCAGCAAGAAATATTAACATGGAATTAATGGACAATTAACAAATAAATTGAGTTGATAATAGTTATCATTTCCCTATGTTATATGTGATAACTCTAGACTTATGTGTGAATAGTTTGGAGCTTTGTATGTGATCACTCTTAGGAATGCCATCAATGCATTCTTAAAAATAAAGCAATGGGGAAAACTATAATTAATAACTTCACAAAGTGAGATTATGAACCCCTCAGCTCTAAAGAAACTCTATTTCCACTTCAAGTAATGTATTTCTTCTTATAAGCACTGAAATTGTAATGTGTGTTAGCTTGAAATTTGAGATTAAAAATGAATACAACTGAAATAAGTTTTACTTCCTTTTAAAATATCATATATATTTTCATTTTTTGTAGGAAATGACTCTAGCATATAAGCTGCCAGAGTAATCTTACTTAAATTTTGTTGTTGTTGTTGTTAGGTACTGTCAAGTCAGGTCTGACTTATAGAGACCCTATGTATAGTAGATGAAACTGCCCCGCAGTGTACCATTATTGTCAGTGGTTCTCTGCTATTCATAGGGTTTAAAATGGGGGATTGTTTTTTGGGAGTGGGCTGCCAGGTCCTTCTCTCAATACTTAATTTTAGCTATCAACAAGTAACTATTGTGCACAAACTGATGAAGGACCAGACAAGGCAATAAAAAGAGTCTAGATTTCATGTAATAATAGAGGGCGAGCTATATTTTTTCTTTTCTTTTTTTATTTTTTCTTTGTGTGTGTGTGTGTGTGTGTGGTATTTGGGGGTCGAACCCAGGGCCTCACATATACTTTGCAAGTTATTCGCCGCTGACCCATACCCCCAGCATATTTCTTTTTAATTTCTTATCTTCAGCCAGGATCTCACTAAGTTACATAGGCTGCCTTTGGCTTCAAACCTTTGATCCTCCTGCCTCCGCCTCCCAAGTCACTCAGCTTACAGGTATGAGCCATGGTGCCTGACTGAGGGATAGCTATTGACGGTATCAGAGCAAAAGAGCAATAAGGTGAAAATGCCTCTTAAGGACAATTAGTCTAGAAATCAAGAATAAAATAGCCACAACAGGTTGAAAAGATGGAGAGAAAGAGAGTTTGTATTGTGTAGAGAACCTTGGCACCAAACCAAGAACTTTTCTAGGTTGTATTACTCAAAGCAAATTATAGTGAAAAAAGGCCATTGAACTCACAATGAGAAGACTCTTGGTGACATCAAGAATACATTTTTTCAGAAAATTATGTAACAGCCAACAGCTTGGAGGGTATATGGAGTGGACATTTCTGGAGTTATAAGGAGAGACAATAAGCAGAGGGAATGTGGTCTGAGGCAAGAAACAGAGAATAGAAAAAGTAGGCAGAGGAAGAAGCAATAGTATCTCTAATTTTATTTAAGGCATGAGCAATTCAGTACAAGAGTAACAAACAGTGAAGATGTATATGCGTCAAAGTGAGATTAGTGACTTTGAGGGAAATTCAGATTGCTGAGAGTAGAGATTATCAACTCTCAGCTCTCCAGTCAGGTAGCTCTCAAGCCTGGGGAGTTCCCTGTTAAATATACATGGAGTATCTTATATTTTGGGAATTGGCAAATGATCTGATTTCCTAATGATAACCTTTGCGAATGAGTCCACCTTCTCAAGGACGGATACTTCACAAAGGCCGTAACAAAGGCAAACTAGGAGATCCTTTAGTTTCTCTTTCAAAGGCAGGAGGCAGCCAGTTCTTGGTCTGTGTGAACAAACCAAAAGAAAACCACAAAGGGAAAATAGAATGCTCATTAATATTTTCATGATTCAAGTTTTATAGCCACAGCTGTTCTCAGCAGGAAAGGAATTCTCAGTATCAATGACTGGTGGTGGGAGGGACAGAGGGGAGAGGGAAGAAAATTGAAGGGAAGGATGTGTTCAGCATGTGTACAAAAGAGAACTAATTCACCTGCATACCAGGAGCTGAATGTTGTACCAAAACTTTGTCTATGATTAAAATGCTTTAGATGTTCAGTTTCAAAGGCGTACAGGTTGACTAGTAGTGTATAGAGTCGTAAATTTTGAAATAATGATCTCAATCCAAATCCCTCCCTTCACCCGAACACAGCTCTTCATCCACCAGCAGTAATTACTTGGATTTTAGCTTTTGGGCACTAGACAGAACATGATCAATAGCAGCTCTGCCATTTGGGAGAGGAGGCTTCAGGTAAAAGGTGAGAGGCACTTCTCACTTCACAAGCTTCAGGGGGAACAAGTGTCTTCTACAATCTTTAGCCAGCTGTGCTAATGTCGTGTGTGTGTGCGTGTGTGTGTGTGTGTGTGTGTGTGTGGACACATGAGTGTCTAAGTGCTTACTTGAAGTCACATTTCTCTCATTCCCTTGCTCCTTCTTACTAAACATCTTTTAAATTTGGATAAATGATATGCCAGATTCGCAATGGCTGTGTTTTTGAAAGACATTGGTCCTTGAAGAAAATGAACTAAGTGCAGTTCTTCTTTTTCCTTTTATCACAGATCTTTATTTACTCTTACAGAAATTCTTCTCTATTTTGAAAGTCAAAATAGGACTTAGCTTATACACAGTCTAGACAGTTTATTTTCTCCATCTTTTCTACTTATGGGAAATGTACTATTTGAAAAGCCGATATCTATCACAAATCAAAATTGATGTTTAAGCACAAAAGATTCGTTTACCAAATTATTTCTTCTTTCCAATGCTCCTTTAGGGACACATGAGACAGTAAACGGAAATTAATTTTTATCATATGCATGCCTCACTCCCATTCTCCGAAATTCACTGCTTTCTGTCAAATTTCATCATTCCAGTCCTTATCTGTTCTGGTTTTCAGTGCACGGCTCACAGCTCTTGTCCCCTCAACTTTTCTCTAGTCCTGTGGTAGCACCTAACAACAACAACATTTGCAGTTGCAGCATCACATTTTACTTTCCTCACTGGAGACTGGTTTTTGTTATTTTTGTTATACTTATCTGCCCTATACTTTTTGGCAAGTAAGACAGAAAATCTCTTAACAGTTCATTCTAACCTTGCCCTATAAAAATGAGGTCAAAGAATGATGTAGCTTCAGGTACCTGAGACTGAGTAGGGGACAGTTACTCAAGGACAGCTTGTGTTGCTGTTGTTAGGTGCTGTCAAGTTGGGTCCGACTCACAGCGACCCTATGCACAACAGACAAAACACTCCCCAATGCTGTGCCCTGTCCAGCACTATTGTCACTGCTGCTTCTCTGCTATTCATAGGCTTTTCAATGGCACATTGTTTCAGGAGTGCATTGCCAGGACAAGGAGAGCAGGAACAGAGAATGACATTGGTGCTGATCAAAATGAGGAACATAACAAAGAATTGGGAAAACACTGAAAGGCTGTATACAGACACAGCCCAGAAATGTGAGTGCATTCAAAATTTCATTACACTAAGTATCAAAGACTTACTGAGTTTTAATCTTGATTTTTCTGCTTCCCAGGTCAGTGGCCATGAACGAATAATTTTGCTGGGCTTCATTTTCTGTTTTGGAATGTCTGGATTGCAAAAGCCTTTCAGGATTATAGTCAGAAATGCATGGGTCCTTATGCACACTGTGCTTTGAATACCATGAAGTCTTAAAATCACATTATGCAGGAACGGTGGAAGAAAACTAAAGTTAGCTAGAGACCGGCCACGAAGAATGTAATTCTGTTCTTCCTTCATTTATTCTTCAGGTTTTGCAAGGTAGCATGAGAATTTACCCTTGATTTGGTTTGAAATCTATGTTATATTTTTGGGCAGAGTAACAATTTGTATTTACTACTTTTATTGCCCTAACCTTGCTCCCAGTGCAGGCAACCACTTCCCCTTCACTCTCTAAATGGTGGGCTGGGATTTAGCTCAGTTGGTACAGAGCTGCACTGCAGTCTCTGAGGTCCTGAGTTCAATTCCCAGCACCCCGAAAATGGGAGAAGGGCCTGGCAATACACTCCCAAGGCAATCCCGAAACAGTCAGCCATTGAAAACCCTATGAGGGTCGCTATGAGTCAGATACCAACTCCATGGCACCTAACAACAACAACAACTCTAAATGGCAGATTCAGGACACAGAGTCTCGCTTTCTCTTGCCTTGGAGCTGACTGTGGTGCTGGTTTTGTCCTTGCTTGTATTCTACATTGACTCTGGTAGCTCTGCCCAATCCATCCTCCTCATGAGGTCAAGTGCAACCTGGCTTTAAGCACTCTTCTCTGAGCAAGCCATCCTCCCTCTGGATTCCAGAAAAGCTCCCATGTGGTAGATAAGATGTTCTTTACATTTATTGGGTTAGTCCTAAAGGTGGCATATTAGATTTTGTTCCATCTCTCTGTTATGTATGTCATAGTCTTGTAGCTGAATGCGAGAATACTAGAAAGGTATTAAGACAAAACCAAGAGCTTTAATTTCCATTCTCATTTTTATATATCCGTAAAGTAGCTAATTGTGGATTGTTAGAGAATATTCTTACGTATTTAAACTCCCATGCTCCTGCACAGTGATTTATGTCAACTCTGAAGTTAAAAGTCAAGTTTGTCTCTGGTAGTAAAATCAGCCTAGTCTAGCTCTAAGACCCTCTGTCATCCCCTCTGGCCATAGCCCCCTCTGTCCAGGCAGCAGCCACAGTGCAAAACAGTCTGCAGCTGGGAGCTCCTGCTCTAAATCAGCCCCAAAATGTTTTGTTTAGTTCATATAAGTTGTGTAAATATTTAAAGGTTGAGAGATTGCATATGAAATTTACAGCTTATCTTAGCACAGCAGACCTAATGATCTTGCACCCGCTCTTTTCTTGTAAACCACCTTATTTTTGCCCACGCCTCATGGTGGACACTGGCCATTTGCATCCAGTACCTGCTTTTCTTGTGTCTTTTTTGCTTGCCTTGTCACAGAGGTCTACTCATGTAGATTTGGTTGGGGTTGTATGTCAAGGGTGGAAAGATGGTCCTTAACTTCTTTTATTAAGATGTGCACAAACTGGAAGTGGGAAATCTGCTTTGATAGAGGATCTTTCATACATGTAGGTAAAGATGGGACATTTTCTTCCCATTTTCACAATATGTTTGTATCAAATTCATTTGCTGTCAAATAGAAGCTTTATTGCAGCTTAGTCTGTAGGATGATGGAATGTATCTAAAGTAAGATTATCATATGGGTGCATATATTTGCATTGTATTAGTTGCATTTATAAAACTACTACACATAGATATTAAAGAAGCCACACTGAATACTAATGTATGGGGTATGTTGTGTAACATTGTAATGATTCATACTATTTCTCTATTTTATTATACTTAAGTGGAATAACCAGGACAAACACAGATACACTGTCATTATGATGAATTATATTATTTAATCCAACTTCATTAGTGATAACTTTTGCAAATGTAATGCAAAAACAGATTGTTTATGTTATTCCTAAGTCTGTCACAAATAGGTAATTTTAGAACAATAATAACAAAAAAATTACTCAGGGAAAAGCCTTTATAAGTAATCAGTGCAAAGCAGAAGTATCTTGCTGGGATTACTGTGGACCAGCTAAGGTTTCTGTGAGGGTTTTCATTTTGGTTTGGTTTGGTTTGGTTCAGTTTTGTCCTGCATGGATGACCTCTTCTTCCCATATATCATTTCATCAACAAATCCAGGCACCAACTGTAAGCCAGCCTCTTATTCAGGATAAACCCTGTGACCTCTGAGTAGGTTACTGAATTGTCTGTGAGAGTTCAGCTGACCAAGTAACTTCTTATTTTTGGGAATTTATTCATGAACCAGCAAATGTCTGGCTGATCTCACAGAGCTTGAAAACATCAGTGTTGTGCATAGCTTTACCAGTAGGCATGGCTATTCTGTTCCCTTTCAGAAACTCAAATGAGCAATCTTATCTTTAAAATCAAATATTTCAAATCAAAATAGCCTCTGCTTTTCCTTGTGAATCTGTGTCTTCTATGAATCCTGATGAATTGGGGGCATTCTAAAGAGAACACTCTAATGTGGTAACAGTACTGAGAAATTTTCTGAGAAAGGAATGTTTTTTTTTTTTTGCAAAGTATAAGGAAGAGTTAAGAAATGACTAAGAAAGATTTTTAGAATTAAATGGTTCAGAGATAAAACATATAAAATAGGCATGCTTTTATCCCTTTTGTATTTCCTAAGGACAATTCTGTTGGCAAATCTACAAAATGGTACAAATACAAATACATCACATTTGTCTGCTGTGGATAAATTTTTCTAATTACACAATCCCTCTTCATGTGTAGGACCAATGCATCACCTCTTTTTTTCTTTTGTAATCATTGTTATATCCGTGCTCTATAATCAACATTCATCACAGCTAATTAGAGTTTCTTCGTCTGTTGCTTCTGAGATCTGCCATTCCTACAGTTCAACTACAAAATTCATTTGAAACATCTCTGGGCCCTGGGAAAAAATGAAAATTCTAGGGTTGTACTATTCATAAATAGCTTTCTGAAATTTTAATGTACTGTAATTTTTAATGGAATTTAAATTATCCTTACAGCAAGATACCAAATCCTGCTTATGCTTTTGTAGGACTCTCTATGATTTGCAGGTACATTCTTGTTGGTAAAACGAGCTGGCCATCTTTCTTGTTGGAAAAGATCTTATCCATTTAAATAAGATACTTGAGAACACTCGACCAACATTAATGTTGATTTTGCTTCTAAAAGGAATTGAATGTTGTGGGTTTACATCATTTACAGGTTTGAAGCCTTTGCTCATTCTCAAACTCAAGTTTCTTTCTGCAAATATTTTTAGCTGGGGATACCTTAAATGCTAAATTAGACTGATGGTTGTTGTAAGGTGCCGTGGAGTTGGTGTCTGACTCATAGTGACTCTATGTACAATAGACAAAACAGTTAATGTTTCTCTGCTATTCACAAGATTTGATACAGTGGATTGTTCTATGGGAGTGGGCTGCCAGGTCCTTCTCCCAAGCCTGTAGCACCTGGTGTTCTCATGCAGTCTCCCATCCAAGTACTAACCAGCCCTGGCCCTTCTTACCTTCCAAGATCTGATGTGATCCGACACCACAGTGCTATATCTGCAGGCAAAATTACACTGATAGTAACACTAGTTTGACTAGTCTATTAGAAGAAATTTAATCTACTGTCTCAATGTTAATTCAAGTCCAGAGACCTCCAACTCACAGCAATTTTGTCTCATCTAAAAATCCCATCTCCTGTTATTTATTAAAGTGATTGTCACCTTTAAGGGATGTTAGAAGAGCAAACATACCTGGAAGTCAGGCATTGCTTGTAGTGTGGGTCTCACCTTCTTTATTTTGTGTTGTCCTACCTTGTTTTCACCATTGTCTCAGGTTTTCCTTTTCTGCTATTTGTGCCTGTAGTATGGACAAAGTCATTTCTAAATAAACAAACCTATATTACTGAGCAATCACTTTGTTTCCTTCTCCTGAGAGGCACACAGTACACTGGATGATCTAGGTATATGAACACATAATTACAGTAAAATCTGAAAAGGTCTTTTGGATAAGAGGTAAGTTCACAGCCATGACAACTTTGAAAAGAGAATGAAACATCAGTGAGAATAATGGGGAAGGCTTTGTAGCAGGGATGATAGCTGTGCTGAGACTTGAAGATATTAATAAGAGCTAAATTTTATGGGGTAACAATCTGTATCAGGGACAATTCTGAACACTTACAGTGTAATAAGTCCTTTAAATCTCAAGAAAACCCTAGGAGGTGCTAAGTAATATGCTCATTTTATAGATAAGGAAACTAAAGCATAGAAAAGTTAAATAGCTTGATGAAAGTCAATGTGGAGGATTTTATTTTCCAAAGATGGGTGGAATACCTTCTTCCTTTCAAAGTTTCTTCATAAACTTTGCCATTACCACATCATCAGTTGTTGTTGTTGTTAGGTGCCTTCGAGTTGGTATCCAACTCATAGTGACCCTCATAGGGTTTTCAATGGCAGACTATTTTGGGATTGCCTTGGGAGGGGATTGCCAGGTCCTTCTCCCATTTTTGTGGTGCTGGGAATTGAACTCCGGACCTCAGAGACTGCATCCCAGTGCTCTACCAACTGAGCTAAATCATCAGAGGGAACCTAATCCCTCTACTTGAATCTAGATTGTTTTAGGACTCCCATGAAACCAATGGGATGTGGCAAAACTAGTGATACACATGGAGAGAGAGAGAGAGAGAAAGAGAGAGAGAGAGGAGAGAGAGAGAGAGAGAATGAGAATAAATATGACTGCCCAAACCCCAGAAATCTTCATTCCTCACTGCCCTTCCAGCTACAGCCCCAATATGACTGCAACCATACAGATATTGGAAGCCAGGACTGTCCAGACAAGCCTATTCCACATTTGCAACCCACACAAAATAATTCTAGTCTTCAGCCACTGAATTTTAGAGTGATTTGTTATGCATCAAAATGAACAGAAACCGCCATACCAGGTATTTAGTAGTAAGTATTAAGGAGCCAGAATTTGAACTCTGACTCCCGTGCTGTTCTCTTACTCCCACTGGTATTTGTGAATGTTCCTTTGTGTTTAAGTAAAACTTCTGTATTACATGGATACATGAAAAAATAATCTCCTTCAAATCAATATTCTGAGGGACAGAAAATGTTTTTGCATTGTGAGCATTTTTCATAGTTGAAAATTAAATGAAGGAAGCAAGAAATGTTTAATGAGCTCATAAACATATCAGCTGTCCCAAGTGTAAAACCTGTCCAACGATTGGGCAGATATATGTTGCATCATCAGAGTAATGACTTCCAACCATATTAAAATTCAATGGCAGTTTACATAAAGGGAGAAAACAATATTTTTTTTAATGAGCCAGTAATTTCTGATGAGGCAGATTGGATTAAAGAAGAGTGAAGTAACTTTGGAGACACAAAGCTTGGATTTTAGTTAGTCCAAATTTTAATCTTGCCTTTCATTTGTTTACAGCAAATTGTTAAATTGCATTTCCCACAGCAACCAGTAAGCTTACTTAGCATGAAAATTAGGGACTATGTTGCCGCTGTGTGTGTGTGTGTGTGTGTGTGTGTGTGTGTGTGTGTGTGTTTGTATGTAATGGAGTCAATCCTTGGATTTCCTGGGCTCTGCATGAAGAAGAAGGCATTCAATAATTATTTATTATTTTTATTATTTATGAGAATGACAGTAATCTCTTTGAGTTTCAGGTTTTTTATTTCCAAAGTGTAAATCAATAGTTAAGTTTGCGATCCAGAAGTTATCCACACTTGTCATACTTTGGACCAGGAAAATTTCTAGGTCATGATGATGTCTATACTTCATAAATGAATGGTTATCTTTAAAATTTATCTCTTTGACATGTTGGAGGATAGATCAATGTTATGTAAAATAAACACTATTAGCACTAATGTGATAGCTGTTCCTAGCACTGCCCTGCAATGATGCATGAGTGAAAGAATGTTTGCGAACTCAGCTAAAGGCTGGATTTAAGATATCTCATTTTACTTCTGGGTACAAAGGCTCATGTTATTTCTTAATGTTCTCCTGGTATAGAGGTCTTTCATCCATGGCTACCATGATCCAGAAAGTTATATTCTACCATTATTAATAATAAGACCTATTCTCTCATTTGTGAAGTCCAAATGAAACACCAAATGTGAAAAATTAATGCAAATATTGATTATATAAGATACTATATATTGGTAATTTTAATTATCCATCATAACTAATTTGGGTTGTTGATAACATTAGGAAAATATAGACAAAAGAGTACATTATTTTTATTTTTTCATCAGAAATTTTTAGTTCAGTCCTAGTTTTTGCCTGTGATTTTTTTGTCTTTATGAAGAAAAGTTGAAAGTTCAGTAAGACTGTGTATTGTATAAACTTGTCAACTTCCACCATATCACCCAATGGAGTAATTTTTGTGTAGCCACTTGATGAGAATTCCTTATAAACTGCATAAAGAATTTTCATTAAAGGCAGTTTCGTTTGGAAGGTTACCTTGCTTATAAATAGAACAAAAGAGAAAAAAAAAGAAAAAAATTTTATATGTGATTAGCATTTGGGAAATAATTATAGTAGTAATTTTAAGTTACATTTACTGAGCTCTTCCCATGAAGCTGTTCATTTTATATGTAATAATATATTTCACTTTCATAACAACTGATGGGACGGATACTGCAATTATACTCATTATATAGATAAGGAAACTGAAGGGTACAGGATAAGTGAATTAACCAAGTGAGTAGAGAATCTGAGATTCAGATTGAGTCCAAACCTTATGGCCTTCACCATTCCACTATAGCTATTATTCAATTATTAATTTCAATGGAAAATTTGAGTTTAAAACCTTATAAAACCTCATGTACTTTAAATATATCCTAACTATTAATAGATACAGACTATAGTAAGAAATAAGAATTATTTTAGAGTTGTTATTTAGTTTGTTGATTTATTGCAAGTTTTGTGAGCTATAACATATACTTAAAGTCAGCATAATCTTAGTTACAGCCTTTGTATCACCTTTTAAAATCTTCCTAAAAATAAATTTATCTTTAAAAGTGTAGACTGCATGATACAGATGTACTATCATATGATGGCTCGGTTTCCAATGTTTTGGTGTCACTTATTTAAAATTGTTGTATTTAAAATTGTTGTTGTTGTTGTTAGGTGCCGTCGAGTCGGTATCCAACTCATAGCGACCCTCTGTACAACAGGGGAAACACTATTGTCAGTGCTTAGCATAGTTTAATTCAAGATTTTTTCCTACTGAAATGTATCTTGCTTTTTCTACAATTTCCTTTATTAGGTGAATTTTTGCTGAATCTTATTTAAAAGACTCCTAGTAGAGTTATGAAAAGGAAAAAAAGCATTTGCATTTCATACTTGAGAGAGTGCACTCATGTTGGATTTCAAAATGTATAAGGCATTTTCATTGGTATTGTTTGTACCTCTCAATATTTCTATAAAGTATCATCATACTCTTTTCCAAATGAATAAGAAGAGTCTCACCAATGTGAAGTAAATGGCACAGTATCTTATAGAAATGGGAACTAAGTCAAACCTAGGTGTTCAGGGTCCGAAATTTGATATTCAGTTGTCCAGTAGCTATGATTGTTCATCCCTCATTTCTTTTTCTCTATCACCAAAAATGAACAGTATATGAAATTCAGTTGGGCCTCAGGGGACTCAAGAAAGTCAAAATTTTTGTTTTGAGATTTTGTTTATTCCTTAGTGACTGAAATGAGTTAGTTACACCAATCTTGAAATGGAACTGCATATGTACCATTTTAACAAAAATTCTAGAATTAAAACCATGTACAGAAGTTATTCCATTGACATTATCTAAATTCTTCAGGATAGATCTACTTAGTATACTTCACATATAACTCTATCATTTCAACAATGAGATTGTAAGGATCCGGGACATTGGGGGATGTTTGAATTTTCCAATGTTGTGGATTGATGTCATAGCTTACTTTAATCTAAAAAAAATTACATTAAGCATAGTAGCTAAAAAGAGATTGACTGATTTGCTATAAATGCTAAGTGAAGTGGTGAACTTCGGTCATCATATCATGAAATATATTGATTTGAAAATTACTATGATATGCCAGATGTAAGTGTACTTTGGTGTAATTCTCACAAAGCAAACAAAAAAAAATCCCTTTAAAACAAAGTCAAAATACACATGCTAAATTGGGTCAAATATATTTGGTTTAGGGAAAGATATGAACTAAGTTAAAACATTACTCATTTTGCGTTTTTATTCTGGGTTATGGCCACTTCTGTTCAATTTATTTGCAAAGCTCCAGAGAACAAAATAAATTATCATTCAAACTGTATAACCACAGACTAAATGGAACAAAAAACTTAGAAAACAGGGCCTCTTTTAGTAAAATGATCAAATATAGTGAACATAAATCCACAAATTTTCTTTAAAGATAGAAATTAATAACATATATGTATAGATAGATAGATGGATAAATTTTACAGACCTTTTATGTATTTTCCAGTTCTATTGTATTTATGTGTCCTACACGCAGAAATGCAATACTGCTCTTGCAAACATCATATTTAATTCCTGAAGAGACTGCAGTATGTCATTATAGATGGATTGATAGCCTTGATGATATCATTGAACTTTTGTCATGACTAACCTGGAAGACTTGCTAGATGTCAGAGAATTTTGTCATTCATCTTGCTTTTGAAAGACCAAATTTATTTGCAACCTTGAATGACATTGGACACATGAAACAGCCTGAAATCTATCATTCCGGGAGTATCTTATAAAACTGCAATTTAAAATCCTAAGTATTGACCTGGTTTTCAGAACCATCTTCAAAGCCAATGACTTTCAAATTTTTTACTTATGAACACTGATTTTCAGTTGATAATAACTTTATATTTCCATGCATTTTTTCTGAGTACATGAGGCTACTAAACTTATACCATGTGTTCTTATTTTCTATTTAAAGAAAAGTAGACAACAGTGCAATTGGATATGCATATATATATGTATTTTATTTATTAATATAAATATATCACTGACTAATGAACAAACTCAGGTAATGGAGTTTATCCTTTAGTTGGATTACTCAGCCAATTTTTAAAAACTCTCAGGTTATATTTAAATATAGCAGAATTGCATGAGAATAATGCCGTCAGGGGAAAAGCAAGATTCTTTTTCAGCCTTCTGTACTGAGCAAGAAATATGGTATATGTAATTATGGATTTATAATTCCATCCACATTAAAACCAAATTTGTGTTCAAAAATTAAATAAGAAAGCAACTGAGAACCTTCTAAGAATCAGGTTAGAAAACTCAATGTATGTGATCCTAAAAATTATTTAGCCATAATATTAATAGCTACTATTTGTAGAGCTTATTCTATGCTAAATTTGTGCTAAAGATTTTGAATATATTATAAAATTTCATTATCACGGTATGATAATTATATGATATATATAATATAATATATGTCATTATCATGATATGATAATTATAAATTATTCTCTTTTTTCTTACTATATAGATGACAAAATTAAGATACATGAAGTTGGAGACAAAACTTTCACAAAGCAGTTTATTCCTGGGCTCATTTTTGCCCTAATACATCAAGACCTAACTAAGTTAGAAAATTCATTCCATTTGGAACTGTTGCCTACCCAGGGAGATTACCCACCCATTAAGCTTAGTTGTCCTTTAAAGTTTCTACTTTACCCATGAACAGAAGATTTCTAGTGTAGACAGTATGGCATCATTTTTGTTTCATCAGAGCTTCATTATATAAGTGTGGGTCTGTGGGTCTGTTGGATTGAGTTTGCAGGGGAACACATGGTCTCTGGCATACCTTCCACTAAGGATATGCTAGAATGCTGTAATTATCATTTGAATGTAAAGACTTCTCCAGAGGTCAGAAGCATTCATATACATTACTGCTTTCTCAAATATGGAGCATCCCATTGGTTGGATGATACAACATTTGTCATAACATTGAGTAGCTATAAGCTCTTAAAGAAACAACTTGTTGGGGAGGGGATAAAGCAGCAGAATAAAAATATGCTTTTCAAGACAGCAAGTGAAGGATCAGGGCATCGAAAGAGAAACTATATTCTACAGAGAAAGGAGAGAGAGAAAGTGCTCAGGGAGTCAAGAAAGAGGTGATTGGAAAGCTACAAGAACACAGAGAAACAGAAAGGAAACTGCGAAAAGCAGGAAGCAGTCCCCAGCTTCAACTCTGGCTCCCTGGTGGGCAGAGAAATCCCATGCCTAAAGTACAAGGTAAGCCCAGAGAGTGAGTGCAGGCAGCTTCAACAATAAAGCATAGGGGCAGTCAGTTGTTGCTGCAAGAGAAACCCAAGGCTCTTGAAAGTTTCAGATCTAGTGTGGTGATTTGGTCTGAAGGTGACTCTTCTTGCATGGTTAGCTAAAACTGGAGAAGAAAACCCTTGCTGCATACTGAGAGCATCTCTCGGAAGCTATAACCAGGAGCCATCTTGAAAGCAGCCCTATCATTTGGAACTGAGTTACCCTGAGGATTACAAAACACAGAACAATCATAATTCAGGGTCCCTGGGGACACACTGCTGCAGTGACTGACTGGGAGATGGCCACATGAGAGATAGTCATGAAGAAGGTCTGTCAGAGACCAGCCACCAGAAGGTTGGGCTGAAAAGGACATGGTGGGTGCTAGCCCTGCCTGCTGTGGCAAGGAGCGAGACTGTCCCATGTTGTTCACTGAGAGGCGAGGTCTGAGAGCACTGAGACCTAAGGCCTGCAGGGGTGCAGTTCCCACAGCTACCACCATCTGCTAGACAGCTCAGCAGTCTGTTTACTTCCCCCACTGTTCAATGCATTCAGGAATATGACACATTTAGGGATTTGCCTTAGCTTGTACATTTGCCATGGCTGAGTGCACAGACTGAGGGCCTCTAGAGCAAGTGGGCACTTTCCTGCCCCATATGCCAAGAAACTCATTTGGGCTAGTGGTGGCTCTGAGGCAGGATAGAAAGAAAATTGGGGGACATGGGAAAGGAGAGAAACTCCCCAATCGGGAACCTGATGGCATCTCCCTCTGGCTGAGAATCCACAACTTTAACTCGAGGAATCTACTCACAACCTCAACTGACTGAGAGTCAACAGAACAAACTGATAAGATTGGTGAAGACTGCCTACGTGGAGACAGTGGTCACTTTCCTGAGGGCTCTTAAATGAGAGCATTAAAAATAACAAATAGGCTATATTTAAGCAGGCCCTGGATGTTTATGACCTTTGAGTTTTAACTTCAACAGTGCTCCTTTCCCATCCCCAAGCCTGAACACTGCACATCATAAAGCCATCTTACAATTTCATTTACAAAAGGACATTCCTTAAGATAAGAAAAATAAACCAGTTCATATAATTTTACTTAGTTTTTAAACTCTACTTAATTATAAATTTTAATCTATAAACATGGTTACAAATTACATCCTTGGAGCAATGTAACCATAAGAGCTAAATCTAAAGAGCCACATATTTTAATAAAAAGGTCATATCTGCTTGGAAGTTTGTGTGCCCCCTCATAGTGGAGCTTCAAGTTATATAAAGCAAAAATTTTAGTCATAACAAGACAAATGTATAATCAGATAAAGAGACATTTTATGCCCCCTTCACTAACTATAGAAGCAGTATTTATGAAAATTCCTAAAGATGTAAAGTTATGGAAAACATCCTAATGAACTTAACTAACTAAATATACATATTTAGACATATTTAAAGTGTGTACATGTACTTTTAACCAAAATTGACCATGTCCTGGAATATAAAGCAAGATTTAACAAATTCTGAAGAACTGAGCTTACCCAGAATATATTCTCTATCCACCATGGAATTTTATCTGTCATTTCATAATAACAAAGTATTGAACATTCCTCCAATGTTTAGTAATCCCCCAAAATACACCACAACACAAACCAAAGAATAAATGTTAATATAGATTAGGAAATATTTTAAGTTAAATGATAATTAAGATTGTTGTTGTTGTTGTTGTTAGGTGCCCTCGAGTCAGTATCCAACTCATAGAGACCCTCAGAGGGTTTTCAATGGCTGACTGTTTCAGGATTGCCTTGGGAGTGGATTGCCAGGCCCTTCTCCCATTTTTGCTGTGCTGGGAATTGAACTCAGGACCTCAGAGACTGCAGCACAGCGCTCTACCCACTGAGCTAAATTCCAGCCCAGATAATTAAGATATGATATACCAAAACCTGTGGGATACAGCTAATATGTTGTTTTTAGGAAAATATACAGCCTAAAATGAATACATCAGTGCAATAAGCTATCTTCAAGAAGGCTGCCATCCATTTTTTCTTTCTGTGGAGACACATGCAACTGACCCATTAAGAGGAGGGATTCCTTTTTTGCCTCAAATCTTCATTGAGCTGTAGCTTACTTAATAGATATCTAAGAAGTGATGCAGTCAGACTTCCAAGGAGAACAACTGAGATACCTTGCCTCTTGTGAGGATCTCTTGAAATTGTCTCTGTGGGGAATGACAGCTACCATATGGGATGTCTTGACTTTGAGACCACCAAACTGGGAGAAAGCCTATGCAAGGCATGTGGAGAGGCTGCAAGAAGAGAGTAGGAAACTTCCAGCCAGGCACCCAGATGCCTCAAATGTCTCATTCCAATCCCAGCATGAGAAGGAATAGTCTGTGTGCAAGTCCAGCCCCAGCCACCACCTGTAGGAACCCATGTGAGGACCATTCACCTGAGTCCCTGAACCCCCAGAAATGTGAAAGGTTATAAATTGCTTTTTTAAACCACTTAATGTTGAGGTAGTTTGTTACACCTGTATAGATAACCAGAAATACTTTTTAAAAAGACTGACAAAGCAATGATCTAAATTTCCATCTCAAGAAGTTAGAACAATGAAAGAAACTGGAAGGAAGGCAATAATGAAGGTCATAGGAGAAGTTGATTAAATGAGAATATGTGCAATTTGGAAAAATCAATAAAGCTGAAGTATTTTTCTTGTAAAAGACTAAAAGAGATGGAGGATGGATAGCAAGCAGAGAGGGGAGAGGGAGAAAAGAGGGAAAATGATAGGGAGAGAAAGATGAAACAGGCAGAGAGAGAGGGACAGAGAGAGAGAAGAGAGTAAACTGATGGATGCCTAGTAAAGCTGAAGGAGAAGGCACATATGAATTTTGAGAATATGAAAGGGCATTGAAATTGGATAGACATTTAAGAGACAGTATGAAAATATCATGAAGAACTTAACAGCAATGTATTTGTACTTTTATATGATGTAGAAAAATTCTTTCAATTACATACAAAGCTGAATATTCTTATAGGTGGTAAATAATTGGATTCATTATTAAGTCTTGACACCATAACACATACATACACACTCTCATTCTCTTTCTTTCCCTTTCTCTTTTTCTCCAAGGCCCCAGATGGCATCATAAATGAACTCATCCAAAAATTTAAGTAAGAAATCATACAAATGTTATGTGGATTCTTTTAGAGAATAGAAAAGGGAGAAAAACTTCCAACTTGTTTTATGTATCCAGTAAGACATGGGTGCCAAAACCTAGTAAGAATATCACAAGAAAAGGAACACACAGGCAAATCTCCCTCGTGTGCACAACCACAAAAATCCTGAACAAAATCTTCCCTACTCAAATCAAAAAATATATCAAAAGTGTAGTATATCATGAACAGGTTTATTTCAGAGATGCATAAGCAGTCAATGATATTTGTCACATTACAGAATTAATAAAAAATAACATAACTACCTTTATAGATTCAGGAAAAACAGTAAGACATAACATCTATTTGTGTTATAAATATGTAGGAAACTAAGAGTAGAAAGGAACTTTCTTAGTCTGATTAATCTCTCTAGATAGAAATATAGATACACCTGCAATCCAACTATACCTACTATGAAATGATTAAAACAATCTTTGTGAGATTTAATGACCATCGCCACCATTTTTATTTAACATTGTACTTGAAGACTAATAAGTAAAATAGCCAATATTTTAAGACTTGAACAAATGGACAAGATATTTGAACAAACATTTCAACAAATGTCATCCAAATGGCCAATGACATGAAAATGTGCTTAGCCTAATTAATAATCAGGAAAATGCAAATTAAAGTCACAACATGATGCTATTATAAAATCCTCAGAAGAGCCGAAATGGAAAAACAGAATATCCCAAATGTTGGCAAAAATGAGTAGCATCTGGTCCCCAATACACAGCTGGTGAGAGTGTAAATTAGAGTAGTCTCTTTAGAAGATTATTTGGCTAAACTACTAAAGTACACCACGTCATTCCTTTTGACCCAGAAATTCCAGTCTAAGATATATTGTCCAACAAAAATGCATATGTAAGTTCATTGAAGGCATATAGGAGAATGTTCACAGAAGCACTTTTTACAATCGCCAAAAATAAGAAAATACCCAATTGTCCATCATCTAGGAAGTGGATAAATATTGTGGTATATTTGTAGGATGGAATAATAGGCAAGAATAAGAGTGAATGAACCACAAGTATATGCAACAAGAGAGGTATCTCGTAAACAGAATAACAAATGAAAGAAGCGACATAAATTCACAGTTTAATTTTGTGAACAAAGACAAAACTAACCTATAATGTCAGCACAGTTGTCACCTTCATCAAAGTAGCATGTTTCTTGGGTGCTAGTCATATTCTAGCTCTATATTAGTTTTCATTGGTGGTCTGTAGATACAGCTCCATGACAGAGTGCTTGCCTAGCACATACAAGGCCCTTGATTGGATCCTCAGAACTCAAAATTTGACTTCTGAAAAATTATCAAGTGGGTACTTTAGAATTGTTTACTTTGCTGTATGTATGACACACTTCAATGAAAAGTTATAAATAAGTAAAAGTGGTCTCCAGGGCCGCATATCAAGGGGCAGACAAAATGAGCTATCCGGTCAAGGTGCACTGTGGCTTACTGCCTGGTTTCTCTTTGTTCCTGCAATATTAGTTATTTCCTGTACTTGTGGGTGCTCAATTTGGAGACATAGCTCCCCCTTGTCTTTGCTTCTACTTCTGCTATTCCTCACTAACCCAATCTCCCCCTGCCTTCCTTTCTCCCTCTCTATTCCCCTCTTTCTCTGGCTCCCCGCTTACCTACTATTAGTCAACCATCATCACTGTGGCAGAGAGACCTACAAAAACAAATCTATAAGAAGAAATATTATTGGGGGGTCATTTGTTACAGGATTTCAGTCCATAATGGCAGCAGGCATGGTGGCAGAGTAGACATGGTGGGCCTGTGGCTGAGCATCTTATATCTTTACAACCAGTAGCAGAGACCAACTGCAACCAGGGGTCTGCATATAAACCTCCCAGTGACTTACTTCCACAAAGCTAGATCCTGCACCCCAAAGTTCCCAAGGCCTCTACAAACAGCACTACCAGCTGGGGACCAAACATTCAAATACGTGTTCTTTCTGGGACATTTTAGATTCAAATCATGATACCTACCTTGACTCACTTCCTCTGTTTGTTCTCCATATACTCTCTCTCTCTCCCAGCTATCCTCATCTCATGAGGCCAGCATCTGCCCAGTCAGCTAGTCAACATACAGTAGAGGTGTCTCATTTGAGTAGAACTGTAGGAACAAGTCACCTTACCTGCTACTCTGAAATCTATAGAGGGGTTTGAATACTTATTCGTTGTCAGTTGAATAGGGGAATACATAAAATTAAGCTGTCTGTAAAGATGACTCCTAGCCCCAGGTTTAGAATGGGTATATATAGTACATGAGCACAACCAAATCATAGTTCTGTTTCATCCTGAACCCCAGATGGATTTTAATCTTTGGAACCATAAAATTACCCTTCTACTTTTTCCCTACTGTCTAGTATGTTGCCTAATATACAGTAGGAAGTGCTCAGTAATTATTTTTTTGAGGAACAATAACAACACATTTAATGGACGAATAGGTGACCTAATGTCCTGGTTCTAGTTTCTCTTTCTGGTCTCAATCTCATCTGCAAATGATTGCTTGGATGTGAAATTTCTGCATCTCTCCTTTCAGCCTCCAGAAATCCATCAAGACTAGAAAACTCCTTAGTTCATTGTTCAAAAGTAGTTTTTCAGATATCAAAGATTATAACTTGTTTCTGTCTTTACATCAAACCTAGAGTGCATTAGCTCTAATTAAAGTGAGGTGCTTTTATAATCTCATTTAATCTGAGGTCAAGGAATGATGTCACTGTGATGGTTCCTTTCTAGGAGAGCCATTAAAGGTTTTGTTGTATGTTTCAGGAGGCTGACTCTATGTAATTTTTCAATTGCAGATATAAATGAATGTACTATGGACAATGGTGGCTGTCAGAACCAATGCTGTAATACGACTGGCAGTTATTACCACAAATGTCAAGCTGGCCAGAAGCTGAAGGAAGATGGCAGAGGATGTGAAGGTAACAGTAAAGACTGTCTGCCTACTGATAAGGAACAAGAGTACATCTATGTAATACTAAAGAGGGGTTTATCTTTTATCCAGAGCCAGTTGAAGTGCTTGTATGGAATACTGTCAAGAGCACAGATCTTCCTCTTATGCCTAGATTACAAAATTGTAAACCATTAGAACGCTTCAAGTAGCTTATTATAGGAAACATATGATTATGCACTGGTTTGATTGTGTCATGTTCTGATTATGGAATTTCAATCATTTAAATCCCTGGGTAAAGTACATATTTTTGAAAGCATTTCATTTAATTATAAAGTAAAAAATGGTGCTTATCATAAAATACTCATATGTTGCAACAACAGAAATGGAGGGACACAAAACTAACCACAGGAATAGTATTCTCAGTATAGAATTAATTCTTTGCACTAAATTCAATTTTCTGATGCTTTTAAAATTAATTTATTTCTTTATGTATTAATTCATCATCTTATTCATTTGAGGGTCATTGAGTTACTGTTCTGTAACAGGCATTATTCCATGCTCTAGAGATATAAAATTAATGAGAAATAAATTCTTCCCTGAAGGAGCTCATTGATTATAGACAAAGATGGAAACATATTCCCAAACACTAAAAAATGGCATTTGAAGGCATTATAGCATGAGGTTAAGGGCACTGGATTCAAAGAGACATGGGTTTTTGTCCCCTGCTCTGTCACTTCCTATTCGTGTAACCTGGGCAAGTTATTTAATCTTGCTAAAACTCTGTAAAATTTAGGATAATGCTAACTCCTAAAACCACAAAAGTTGCTGTATTAAATGACATAATGCATTTAAAGCCCTTAACACAGAGAGTGGCATATAGTAGGGGTTCAAGTGGTACTTATGCATTATACTTTCACATATGAACTCAGTTGCTGCCCACATTGAGAATATAATGGGAGCTTATAATTGTCTTTTTTTCTATCTGTATTCCTAAAATGCTTGAACATTTCATATATTCAGAACTTTTTTTAAGATCACAGTCAAAAAGCATTTATTCTCATGTGTTTTCCCATTGACCTTACAAAATCACACACATTTCCCCTCTTAACAATCTTCTCTCTTCTTGATGGGCTCCAGGTGAATAAGGTGGTAGGAGAAAACAGAACAACAAAAATGTCCTCACTGAAGGCGCTGAGGGCTGGGGCTGTGGGTTTGATTGGCACTGCTGGGTTGGATCATTGATCCAGTTCCTTTTATCACTCCCTTCCAGTAAGGCTTTGGCAGGCAGTAACAGGAAAGGCTTCAGGTAGGTAGTCAGAGATGCTCACGGGCAATGGAATCTGGTCCCTTGTTTGATAGGCTTTACCCTTGACAGGGACCTCTGCCTGGAAAGGTGTAAATTCACAAAAGCAAGCCCTAAATTTACCCAGGATCTTTTTCATTCAAGTATGGTAATGTTTATTTCTGGAGGTGATTGTTTGACAACGGTGTTCCCAATATGGGTTCAATATCAGGGAAGAGGACTCAAGGACTTCATGGTATCCAAGGTAATGGCAAGAAGATGGCCTCTGACAACAGCATTCTGTACAGTGAGAACATTGTTTGCTATGACCCTTCCCTATTCTGACAGGAGGTGACCTATTTTTTTCTCTTTAGCTGAGGATTATTAACATCATTGTCATTATTATTGATACTTTCAGGAATCTAGCACAGTAATTAGCCATTGTTATGTATAACAATATTTATCATTTTTATAATAGCTATTAGGCTGATAAAACATGTTGGACCTTATACCCAGTTGTTGTTGTTAGGTGCCATTGAGTCGATTCCGACTCACAGCAACCCTCATAGTGTTTTCAACAGCTGTTTCAGGATTGCCTTGGGAGGGGATTGCCAGGTCCTTCTCCCATTTTTGCGGTGCTGGGAATTGAACTCAGGACCTCAGAGACTGCAGCGCAGCACTCTACCAACTGAGCTAAATCCCAGTAGTTCATTTCTCTCATATTTTAATTGGGCACATTTAATTGGACACACTTGGCCGCTCATATAAACTTAAAATATTTAAAGAAGAATTTGTGTGGTTTCATTTAACTGAGATCCACTTGTATAAACTGCATAAGAATAAAGCGTTTGAGAGAATCAAGAGTTTGATAATGTGGTAACATGGACTTGCTGCTTACCGAGATGAAGAACTGGGAATGGGGGTGTAGGGTGCTAGCAGAGAACTACCTCCCCCAGGCACATCCATCTTAGCACTTTTTCCTTTTCATTTCCCTAAGTGACTACGTGTTAAAAATGGTAATGCTAGAGATTCAACTTACCCAATAGTTGGAATATTCCATGACCTCAGATTTGCTTATGTACATAGTTAAATGAAAAATAGAAATCATTTTGAAATCCAAACCATCTTATATTCACTGCAAATGAGCATTCCAAGTCACAGGACATAATGAGTCATTGGTGTTTTTTACTGGTGAGTTACTGTGGAGGTCAGCTGGTTTCTAAGAACATTGTGTGAAATACTTCAGTCATAGTATTAAGAAGTCATTTGCAAAGACTTTTTCTTTGCATTGAGATAAATTGAATTTAACTTATTCAAATTGCTTTTTAAAATACAGATCAATATTTTAGTGGGCATTTGTTGTACTATTAAAATAAATCTAGAGTCTGCTCTTAAATGAGATTGAAACATCTGTAAACTAATCTTATTCTTTAACACTTTTCTCTAAAGAGATATAAACTTGTGGAGAAACCTTCTGATTAGCTCAACTGCACTGGTGTCTCCTTATCTCAGGCATAACATGGAACCAAAAGCATGTTTACTAACTCACAGTGCTGATGGATTCTTATGAGATACAGATTAGAGGAGCAGATAAAGAGAACAAATTACCTGCTACTGGATGCTGTGAGAATATTAATATACACATATGTATATGTAGCTATTGAAAGAGTATAGTTTTTCATCTATAATTTTTAGTGTGAGTTATGATATACTTTTTCAAATTTGTAACTATCTTTGTGTTTCAGGAAAACAATCATTTTATCATTTTATTTGCCATTCAATTCAATTTCCTATTATTCTGTTTAAGATTTTTTTTTTTGCTCACAACTATGAGTGAAATAAGACAATTCAGAATATTTTGTTTATATGTTGTTGTTGTTAGGTGCCATTGGGTTGTATGTGGCTCATAGCAACCCTCATAGGGCTTTCAATAGCTGATTGTTTCACGATTGCCTCCAGAGTGGATTGCCATATCCTTCTCCCATTTTTGCAGTGCCGGGAATCAAACTTGGGACCTCAGAAACTGCAGAGTGGTGCTCTACCAACTGAGCTAAATCTCAGCTCAAATGATAGCACAGTCTATTAGCACATGTTATTGTTGTTGTTGTTGTTGTTGTTAGGTGCTGTGGAGTTGGTTTCTGACTCATAGTGACCCTACATACAACAGACAAAACACTATTGTCATGCTTCTCTGCTATTCATAGGCTTTCCAATAGCTGATTGTTTTTTGGGAGTGGGTTGCTGGATCCTTCTCCCAAGCCTATAGAATCTGGTGTTCCCTGGCGTCTCCCATCCAAGTACTAATCATGTCCAACCTTGCTTAGCTTCCAAGATCTGACAGGATTGGATGTCACAGTGGTGTGGCTGCAGGATTTTTTTTTTTTTGTATATGCACATGTATATTATTTATTTATTTATTTATTTGCTCTACTAAGGGTTTGAACCCAGGGCCTTAAGCATGCTAGGCAAGTGCTTTACCACAGAGCTGCATCCCCAGACCTCCAGGGTTTTTTTATATTTTATTTTGAGGAAAGGTCTCATTAAGTTGCTCAGGATGCCTCCGGTCTCAAACTTATGATCCTCCTTCCTTAGCCTCCTGAGTTGCTAGGACTGCAAGTGTGCATCATGTCTACTGGATGTTTCTCATTTATTCCTTGTAGCAATGGTTTTCTGGTAAAAATAATTTTGTCCCCTTGAGATACTTAGCAACGTCTAAGGCACTATTTTTCTTTGCAACTGAGAGGTGTAGGTGCTGCTGTAGTCTCTTGGGTATAGGCTAGGATGCCACCAAACTTTTGGTGTGGATCCAATTATACGTATATTAGACATTTCCATTCTCTCTTCCATGTTTCTTTAATATGTTCCATTTTCTTTTCTGTCTTTACTGCCTATGCTCAGACGACTGAGTTTTAAATTTCAATAATTTAACTTTACATTTTTAGAAGTATTATTTTTCTCAGATCCATAGGATCCTTTCTGTATGTGTGCTCATTTTCACAATCAAATCTTTTCCATTTACTATCTTAAAGCCCATCTATATTCTCAATTTTATTCTAACTTTGGTCCTTATGAAGAGTCTAAATCTATTGTTTCTTATTTGTAGGCATTATTTACACTCTCTTTCCTTTCATGCTGTATGTCTTATAGATCTTACAGATCACTGCAATATTTTTGTTTGTACTGTTAATTAGATTTGAGATATCTCCTAGGAAAGGACCTTGTCTTATCACCTTTTTATTACCAGCTCACAGTTGACTGGCACAAGATAGAATTCTATAAATGTTTGCCAAATGAATGGATGGATGGACGAAAACATTCGTTCAAACATAAATGCATACAAGCATTCAGTCAACACACCTTTGATTCATTTTCTTAACTACAAATTATAATCATGCTGGAGTTGTCATTTAAAGTGTGACTAGTTAAACCATTTGGTTATCAGTATGTTTTAGTGTAAATATTTGCTGATAACAAGCATGTTACATTATAAAGGACAAATCACATTTTTTATTTCTAGGGGATAAATCAAAAACTATGGCTTAGTTGAAGCTTTATGAACAGTTTCATCATATAGATAATCTAAATTATCAGTAAAACAACATAATAATGTGACTATCCAGCCCTATAGACCTATGAAGTCAATAAAATTTTCTAAATGAAAGAGTGACATATAGTACACAGGTAGAAATGTACAGAATTTATCCCTAAATGTATAGAACAAGTATCACTGTCCCCAAGTGTCTGTCAGTTTGCGCTGTGGGGGCTTGCATGTTGCTGTGATGATGAAAATTATTCCACCAGTGTTTCAGATACCAGCAGGGCCTCTCATGATGGACAAATTTCAGTTGAGCTTCCAGACTGAAACAGACTAGGGAGAAGGACCCAAAACTATTAGGTACTGAAAACTCTATGAATAGCAGAGAAGCACTATGCTGAAAAATGAGTCCCCTAGGCTGGAAGGCATTTAAGAAATGAGTGGGGAAGAGTTCCCTCCTCAAAGTACAGTCGATCTTAATAATGGAAATGGAGTGAAGCCGCTATGACCTCCTTTTGCTGATATGACTCAAATTGAGAAGAAACATAGTGGCTATTAAAAAGGCTCAAAATACAAAAAGATCCTGTGCATGGCACAGTGCTTTGTTCTGCTATACTTAGGGTTGCTATGAGTCAGATCCGACTTGAGGGCACTTAACAATAAGATCACTATACACTTTTTAGAAATTAAGTAAAATTAATTACACATGTGGTTCACACTTGGAGCTCACATTACACTTCTTGTTTTATTTATAAGTGTTGGTGGGGTGCAGAGTAATAAAGCACTTGCTACATCCATTTTGCAACTATTAAATCAGTTTTGCCTACACATCCATCACTTTACATGTTTTACAGAACATTATGAACTCAAAAAGAAAAGAAAAAAGGTAAAAATTTTAATTAACATGCAATGAGAATTGTATGCAATATGTGTTATACACTCACTGATTTTTTCCTTCCTTTTTTTCATTTGTATAGTGGCATTCTGTATTTTGTCTTTTTCCTATCCTTTACCCTTCTGCATTGTTCCCTCTGCATTATTCATTTTTGTATATCTATATATGTAAAAAAACCTTTTTAACATTATGTTAGATATAGCTCCCACATATTAGTGAAAACATAGGATATTTCCCATTTTGAGTCTAGGTTAATTTGCGTAAAATGATATTCTCCAGTTCTATCCATTTTGCTGCAAATGACATCATTTCATTCTTCTTTACTGCTGAGTAATATTTTGTTGTATATATAGACACCACAGATTTTCAATCCACTTTTCTGTTGATGGACATTTAGGTTGACTCCATGACTTTGCAATTGTGAGGAGTGCTGCATTAAATGAGAAAGTGTAGGTGTCCCTTGGTATGATGACTTATCTTCCTTTGAGTATATTCTCAGGAATAGTATAGCTGGGCCATATGGAAGTTCTATAGTTATTTTTCTAAGGAACCTTCATATTGATTTCCAAAGTGGCTGAACTAATTTAGTCCCATAAGCAGTGGAAAGCCTGCAGCTGTAGCCCTGTGGCATCTGATCCCATCAGATCTCAGAAGCTAAGCAGGGTCGGGTCTGGTTAGTACCCGGATGGGAGACCGCCTGGGAACACCAGAAGCTGTAGGCTTGGGAGAAGAACCTGGCAAGCCCCTCCCAAAAATCAATCTGCCATTGAAAACCCTATGAACAGCAGAGAAGCACTGACAATAGTGTTTCCCCTGTTGTACAGAGGGTCGCTATGAGTCGGATACTGACTCAACGGCACCTAACAACAACAACAAAGCAGTGTAAAAGGGTTTGTCTCCAATCCTCATCAGCATTTGTTGTTATTTGTTTTGTTAAACTTGGCCATTCTAACTGCAGTCAGATGGAATCTCAGTGTTGTTTTGATTTGCACTGCCCTAATGACTAGGGATGTTGTTGTTGTTGTTAGGGGCTACAGAGTCCTGCCCAACTCATAGTGATCCTCACAGTGTTTTCAATGGATAATTGTTTCAGAATTCCCTTGGGAGTGGATTGCCGCATCCTTCTCCCATTTTCGTGGTGCTAGGGATCAAACTTGAGACCTCACAGACTGCCAGGCAGCACTCTATCAACTGAGTTAAACCCCAGCACCATGGCTAGGGATATTGAGCATTTTTCATATGTTTCTTGGTCATTTGTATTTCTTTAGAACTGTCAGTTCAGTTCCATTGCCCATTTACTTATTGGATTACTTGTTATTTTGGTGTTTGATTTCTTAAGTTCTGTGTATATTCCAGAAATTACTCCTCTGTCGGATACGTAGGATGAAAAGATTTTTGCTCATTCTGTGGGCTCTTCCTTTACCCTGTTTTCTTTGCTGTATAAAAGCTTTTTAGTGTTATGTAATACCATTCATCTCTTCTTCCTGCAGTTTTCTGGGCAACTGAAGTCTTGTTAAGGAAATACTTGCTTATGCCTATGTGCTGGAGCATGTTCCCTATCTTTTCTTCTAGTAGTTTTAATGTGTCTTGTTTCTGTTGAGGTCTCTGATCCATTTTGAGTTGACCCTCGTACAGATTGAGAGGTACAGGTCTATTTTTATTCTGCATGTAGATATCCAATTTTCTCAGCACCATTTCTTGAAGAGGCTATCTTTTCTCTATTTAATAGGTTAACTTGTAAAACTAATATACATTGATTAGACATTTGAGATAAATTCTTCTACTTAAGAGAAATAAATGAACATACAGTATACATTAAGACATATTGTTACAATGATTGTTAAAATATTTTAAGGTAATTTTAATGATATTTCAGACCAGTTTCCTCCCCCCAAAAAATTAGATGTGATAATGTAAATAGAGACTATAAGTAAGCATGCCATTGTTGTGCAACATCAGAGTTTTTGAAGTTGGAAAAAAACTTCTAGAGACAGAATCCTAGAGGAAATTAAATGCTTTGAACAAGTTTGTAAGGCTAGTTGGTGAAGAAAGTGATACAAGAAGCCAACCTTTCTTATTTGTTATTCGCTATCCTTTCCCTTGGGGGCTGGGATTTAGCTCAGTTGGTAGAGCACTGCGCTGCAGTCTCTGAGGTCCCCAGTTCAGTTCCCAGCACCTCAAAAATGGGGGAAGGACCTGGCAATCCACTCCCAAGGCAATCCTGAAAACAGTCAGCCATTGAAAACTCTATGAGGGTCGCTATGAGTCGGATACCAACTCGACAGCACCTAACAACAACAATCCTTTCCCTTTGTCTGCAGCCATACCTCCCTGGCATCTCATCTTCTCAGATCTCAGAAGCTGAGCAAAGTCAGTCCTCATTAGTCTTTGGATGTAAGATCACCTGGGAATACCAGGTGGTGTAGGCTTGGGAGAAGGACCCAAAAGCCCACTCCAGAAACATTCAGCCATCAAAGCCCTATGAATTAACAGGGAAGTACTGCCATTAGTGTCAGGCATGACATAGTGTGAGAGAGTGTTTCATTTTGTTCTACATAGGGTTGCTATGAGTCAAACGCAACCCAGCAGCACCTACCAACAATCCTTTCCCTTTGATGAATCTGACAGACAGTATGAACTGGATATAGAGCAGGTTAATCAGACTCAAGCCACAGTGCTGAGGAAGCCCACAGGCTCTCAACTTGTGTAGAAGCTGTGATCAACAAAGGAGGAAAACTAAGACTCAGAGAGAATGGCTGATTTCCTCCAAGTTCCAGGCAATTTCTTTGTAGAACCAGGAACAGAATCCAGTTCCCCCCTTTCTGTTTCTCATTCTCCTTAATTGATTAATTCATCTGGCCAATAAAAATTTACTGGGTAACTACTATGTGCTCACACTGTACTGGGTAATTTGAGAATATCAGAGTGTTACAAAACATGACTTCTTCCTTCATAGGGTTTCAGCATCATTAAGCATCCTGGGAATAAATTAGCCTTTGAAATTTTAAATGAAATATCAAATAATTATATTATATGCTTTGAAAGTCCACCCAGGCCAGCTCAGTGTTCACAGAAGCTCTGTGTCCTGGTTATTTATTCTGGTATTAGAGATTTTGGCAGGGGTAGGGGGAAGGCAGGGAGGGAGGTTTACCAACTCTTGGTATTAGGAAAGCCTTTCTTATGTATAATCTATCTTGGTCTTGCTGAAGTTTAAGCCTCTTTGACTTTATTTTCTTAGTTCAGAAAACTTAACTAGTCAGAATCCTGCTTTACAGTAAGTCTTTTCAAACAGCACACTTCTCTATATCTTCTAAACTTAGGAAAAGCATAGATTTTGCCAAGCACTGAAGGCTGATGCTACTTAAAAAATAATTTGTGTGTATATATGTGTGTGTGTGTATGTATGTATATGTATGTATGTATGTGTGTATGTGTATATATATGTGTGTATGTATGTGTGTATATATATATATATATTTTGTATATATGTATATATTCCACAACACCAGAAATTTAGAAGTCCTTCTACAAATGATTAAAAAGTAGTAATACAATGAAAGCAGGCAAATCCTTCATAATATTTACAAGTAATTTTTAGTAAAATAAAAAATAATTCTTAAAAAATAATTATGTGTATAGGGGTTGGGGTTTAGCTCAGTATATATACATATATGCATATGTTGTTGTTAGGTGCTGTTGAATCAAGTCCGACTCATAGCAACCCTATATACAACAGAATGAAACACTCCCTGACATTGTGCCATGCCCAGCACTCAGGTCAGTTCTTCTCAGCTATTCATAGGGTTTCTCAATGGCAGGTAGTTTCAGGAGTGGGCTCCCACATCATTCTCCTATTTTTGTGGTGCTGGGGATTGAACTCAGGGCCTCAGAGAGCACAGAGCAGCACTCTACCAACTGAGCTAAACCCCAACCCCTGCACACATAATTATTTTTTAAGAATTATTTTTTAAGAATTATTTTTTATTTTAATAAAAAGTACTTGAAAATATCATGAAGGATTTGCCTGCTTTCATTGTATTACTGCTTTTTTATCATTTGTAAAAGGACTGCTAAATTTCTGGTGCTGTGGAGAATGTCAAAGTCGTAGTAGCTCCCTGGCCTCAGGAGCTGACAAAGTATTGGGGTTATACATAAGTGCAGAATAATTGGAGAAAATTCCCATATAGTTATCCTTGTGTGCTAAAGACAGTTACCTTTTTGGATGTATTTTACAATATGGAATGCATTACAGAAGATTGAACCACTTAAAATTCTTGAGATTTATAGCTTCATACAAATATGAGGAGTTTATTTCCTATCCACTCATTGATTCATTCACCAAATATGTCGGATCCATGCACTATAACTGTGTGAAACAAACAGCACAAACGTTGGTTGCAAATATTGACATTTATTTGCTGTGAGATTTAGGACAAGTTACTTAATATGTATGAGTTTTCCCTTCTTCATCTATAAAACCAAGATAACAAAACTTAACCTGATATAGGCTGAGGAATTAAATGAGATGTTATTATAATAACATTGTTGTTGGGAAAACTCCCTTTGCCCTGCTTCAAAACCACATGAAAAGAGAGATGTTTATTAGTATAATCTTCCCAATTATCTGTCTGCTACCTCACTCACTCCTTTCTTCCCAGAGGAAGGGGAATGAATTACCTCACTGGGGACTTTTTGGAAAGAAAGTGGGCTGTGGAGTTTAGCCCGCCTTTCTATTTACTCCTTGGAATATGCAAAGGCCTCCAAAAGTGCCTATTCTGGTGTACTCTGTGGTACACGCTTTGGGCAGAACTTTGCATGGGGAAGACTAAGGTTTTCCAGCTCTCCCTGTGACCTGGTGGGAGAGTGTGCCTAGGCTGCACCCATGAATTCTATTCTCCAGTTTCAATTTTAACAACAAAAAAAAGCTAATATTTTGTCTCCATCTGTCTATTTGGGGTTAATTCAATTAATTCAAAAGGCAGGCAGGCAACATAAATTTGTTATTGGAACCTCTCATAATAGCAACATGTAACATTTGCCTAATTCATAGGAGATGCTTAGGATATTTTATTTCTATCCTCTTTTTTTATTTCCTTCTATGCTATTTGTGATTGAAGATTTTTTTAAAAATATGCAATGTTATCTTTCTCTCTCCAGGGAGCTTCTAGTTCAATAAAGGAGATAAGATGGATACACAAACAACAATAGTGTAAATATAAGGCAGGCACCAGCAAAGTGCTCTGGGAATTACGAGGAGAAAGAGATAACCCATTGTTGAATCAGAATGAGCTGCAAGGTTCAAGGACAGACACTGATCCCTTAGTCCTGGGACTGAACAGCCCTCTTTCCATTTCCTTGATGTCCTTAATAAAGTCCACTATAAGAGTGCCACCTCCTCCTGCCATCTCTGCTCTCTCAACTGGAAGCCATCTGAGATTTTTAACCACAAAGCTGCCCCTGCCACACCCAAGACATTCTTTTTGAAAACTCTGAGGGTACCCTTAAGTATCTAAACTCTGAGGGTACCCTTAAGTACCTATATCTTCTAGACTAGAAAGGAAACACATAGAATTCAAATCAAAACTGCTATGAAACTGAAAATTCATTTTTATTCTCCTTGAGCTAATCTTTTAAATAAAACCCATCATTCCCCACTAATAATTCAGAAGAATCATTTTAATACATCTGCTCTCAGCTAGCCTATAGCCGTGGCCCTGCAGCATCCGATCCCATCAGACCTCAGAAGCTAAGCAGGGTCGGGCCAGTTAGTACTTGGATGGGAGAATGCCTGGGAATGTGAGGTGTTGTAGGCTTGGGTGAAAGACCCAGCAACCCACTCCCAAAAATCAATCCACCATTGGAAACCCTGTGAACAGCAGAGAAGCACTGATAATAGTGTTTTGCCTGTTGTACATAGGGTCGCTAAGAGTTGGACGCCCACTGGAGGGCACCTAACAACAAGGACAAGCTCTTAGCAAATACCCATTATAAAAGTGAGATGAACTTGAATTGACCTTCACTGACACAGGCTTCCAAGGAGAAGCTGACTCATTTTCCAGGTTTCATTAGGGAGATGCAGATGTATGGCAGTTAGAGTTCCCCCAGGTTGTACCATAGGAGAGACTAGGAAAAAAAAAATAGGCCTCCAAAGTCCGTGGCTGACAAGCAGGGCTTCGCTCACAGAGGCCTTTTACTTCTAACACATCAGGACAAAATTTAATCGCAAGAAGACTTATTGTCCTAGCAACCTGTACTGCAATGACACAGAAGCAACTAACTAGGGCTGACTGCTGTGTGGGGTGTCCGGAGGCAGCGGGTAGCAAGAGACCTCCTTTCCAAAGTTTGGCGCATCGTCCTTACATTTTACCATATCTCAGGACACATGAAATAGTTTTTATGCTGTGAGGAAAAGACATTATAGTTTCATTCATAATTATTTTGAGTTTCTCTGCTCAATGGGTTTAGAAATTATCTGGCCTTTTCAAAAGATTATATTTTCTTTGTTTCCAACAATATTTCCCAACTGAAGTACCTTATCTTGAATTTCTCAGATGTGTTTTCCTTCCATATGTTTTTTTAGGTTATGGAACCCCACCTACCAAAGGATCAGTATGATCCCATAGTCTAAAATTGATCTTTTTTATACTTCTGTATAAATGTAGAGGGTTGGTTCCTGCCTTTGCAAAATCTATATTACTTTCTATTGCTATCATAAAGAGTAGTCATGGGTGGCTGATTTTTTAATTTTCTTGCTATAAGAAATTCCTTTATCAATTTCTAAATAATAGAGACATTTCTCTTTCAATAAGGACATATTAAGGGGAGTTATGAACACATATGTGTGATTTCTAATCAGAACACAAGCCAGTTAAAATTGACTTCTTTCTTTCTTATTGGTTTCCATGTGTCTATAGTTTTAGTAACCTTCTGAAGACTAGTCACCCTCTCAGAAAGAAATGAAGCCACTCATTTCCTATAAAAAACTATATAGCTTGGTTCCTCAGTTCAAGTTAAGTTCCTCTTATTATTCATTTTAGTTTATAATTTCTCTCTCTCTCTCTCTCTCTCTCTCTCCCTCTCTCTCTCTCTCTCTCTTTTTCAGTGCTTGGGGGCTGAACTCCACTACTTTATAAGCACTGTACCTCTGAGCTGCACCTCCAGCCCTCTTTTTAAAATTTTTTATCTTGACACTGGATCTCACTAAGTTACATAGGTTGCCTCTGGTCTCGAACTTGTGATCCTCCTGGCTTTGCCTCTCAAGATGCTGGGATTACAGGTATGTATGCCATAGCCTGTGTCTAGTTTGTAATTTCCTAACAGACCAGGGCTTTATTTTCTTGAATATAATTAACATCAAAGTAAATGGATACCACTTATTTTATTTGTCCCAATAGATACATTTGATGAATGTATTCCTTATGAAAAATCAGTATAATCAAGCATCTGAGAATATGCATATTTGTCATTTTACTTTATGTCTTCTATCCAGGTGTCCCACTGGTAAAAGTATCTTCCTAAGAATCGTTGTTGTTAGGTACCATTGAGCCAGTATATAACTCATAGTGCGACCCTATATACAACAGGTGAAACACTATTGTCAGTGCTTCCCTGCTGTTCATAGGCTTTCCAGTGGTGGATTGATTTCTGGGAGTAGGTTGCTGGGTCCATTTCCCAAACCTACAACACCTGGTGTTCCCAGGTGGTTTCCCATTCAAGTACAAACCAGGTCCGACCCTCCTTAGCTTCTGAGATCTGACAGGATGGGATGCCATAGGGCTACGACTGCAGGCAATTCCTAAGCATAGTAAATACTGTAAATATGTACAACAGTCCATACTGTTACAAACAAAAATTTCATATGTATATACAATTTCATATCACCTGCAAATAGGAAAGGCATATTTAAAGAATCTGAAACATTTTTCTAAAAAGCATTATTTTCATTTTAACAAAGGAGTGGTAGATTTCTGGCATTGTATAAAAGCATAGGCTTCTCTATTTACCAAAATACTGAGTAATTAGTTATAAATTAATTACTATCATCCAAATATAATGTTATTTTTAGTCTATATTGCAGACTGATAAAAATACTTGGACTATTGTAAAAACCCTTTTAAGAATATTCCAGTAACAGACTGTGTGGCAATGCCAAGGACTGCTGCTTGTTGTAGGAGGCCCTGGCCAGGAAGACACTTAGGAAGGGGAAAGGAGTTAGCCTTGGTTGGTCTCAGCTTGTTACTGGGTCCCTTTGACCCCCGTTTCAGAATCAGGATGGAGAGGAACAGAACCAACATGGCTGAGCATCTCCTGTCTGTGTGGGCATGAGAGGTCAAGCAAAAGGGAAGGGGAGATGAGAAATAAAAGTAATCATGGAGAGGAAGACACTTTCTATGTGTAGTTTATGTTGCAATGAAGCACGTGTTTCCAAGATATAAGGTTCTGTAGCTCCAGTGACCTTACAGAAATAGGACACTTCAAATCTTCCAGTGTTCCGGCGACAGCACGAACCATCTAAGGGATGGTTCATGTACTTTTAATTTTTTTTTTTTCATGACTAAAATGACCCATGTGGTAATTCATGGAAAAATGTTGACAATATCGTGAAAGAAAAAATGGTGGTTAAAATTACCTTTCATTAATGAGAAAACAAGCTGGTTTGAAATCAAAGACAACTGGAAGCATCTGCATTTAAATCAATGATTATAAAAGATATTATGTCTACAAAATTCAAGGGGCTACAAGTCCTAAACAAGTTATCTATTTATTTTTATATAATTCCTCCTGTTTTAAATAATCATCACATTTCAGAGGCCTGACTGAGCACTAGAAAACACATTAAAACTGCAGCTGAGAAAATTAGGTTAATTGTAATTCATTAGATGCTGTCCTTATTAAAAATGAATTGATTTAATCCCTTTTAAAAGCCCTAAGGCATGAGAAAGCAAAATAGCTATGCAAAAGTGTGGTATGCTCAACAACTAGAAGGCACTACAGTTCATACCATAGTACAGTGTTTCTTAAACTCCAGTGAGTATATAAATCACTTAGAACTTGCTAAAATGCAGATTCTTACTCAGCAGGTGTGGGATGGGCCTAAGAATCTGCATTTCTAACAAATTCCTAGGAGAGATGCAATGCTATTGGTCCATGGCCCACCCTGAGGGAAAGGCTTTTGTTCGGCTTTCAATCAGATTGCCAGATAATTGTTAAGCATTTGCTAATTATAGCCCCTAATAGGGGGTTACAGAATGGCAGGAAATATGGTCTCTTGAGCTTCTAAAAAATAGCTATATTAAAGTAGCCAGGCACAGTGGCACATGCCTATAATCCCAGTGATGCAGAAGATGTAGGCAGGAGGATCACAAGTTCAAGGCCAGAGGCAGCTTGCTTAACTTAGCAAGGCCTTCCCTTAAGATATATTTAAAAAAAAAAAAAAAGGAGGTGGGGCTGGGATTGGAACTCAGAGGCAGAACACTTGCAAAGTATGTGTGAGCCCCTTGGTACATCCCCCCTGTACTACACATACATACACACATGCAGAGCTAGATACAATCCATACCCTACAATTCATCCACTGGCCGTGGTGGTGAAGACCAGTGATCAACTTGCTGAAGAGGATGTATTAGGGGGATCACAAGTTCAAGGCCAGCCTGGGCTACACCTTTGCCTGCAGCCTTATCACTATGCCTTCTGATCCCATCACATCTCAGAAGCTAAACAGGGTCGGCCCATGTTAGTACCAGGATGGGAGACCACCTGGGAACACCAAGTGGTATAGGCTTGGGAGAAGGACCTGGCAGTCCACTCCCCCAAAACAATCAGCCATTGAAAACCCTATGAATAACAGAATAGCACAATAATAGTGTTTCACTTGTTGTAGATAGAGTGGCTATGAGTCAGACACCAACTTGAGGGCACTTAACAACAACAAATACAACAATTATAATTTACAACTCAATTTTACAATTCAGTGTTTTTTAGGATATTCACAAATAGATGCAATCATCAACATAGTCAATTTTAGAACATTAATATCACCTTTAAAAGAATCCTTGTACCTTTTAGTATCACCTTCTTATCCTCTCCACATTCCCCTGGGCCTGAATAAGTTCAAATTTTATATTCTAGATGATTTTATGACTAGAATCATATAACATGTGTCTTTTTGTGATTGGTCTCTTTCATTTATCATGATGTTTATAAGTGTGATCTTGATTATAGCATATAGCAGTACTTCATGCCTTTTTATGACCAAATGATATTCCACTATATAGACATACCACTTTCTGTTTATACATTTGTCAGTTGATGGACATTTGGATTGTCTCCACTTTTTAGTGATTATGACTGGTGCTAATATAAATTTTCTTGTGCAAATCTTTGTGTGTACATAAGTTTCATTTCTTTTGGGTTTATACATAAGAGTAGAATGGCTGGGTTATAGAGTAACTCTACATTTAATTCTTCTGAAGCTTTTAAATTATGTAAATAAGATTTAAACTTATAGACATTAATATGTGTGTACATATCGATAGATTTATACCAAACAATTAACTTCATAAAAAAAAGTTTATGGTCAAATAATTTTACAGACCACTATATACTAGAGCTCTCTTAAGCAAAACCAAGTAAAATTATTTAACTTTGTTTAACTTGAGTTTCTCCAGCATGTTTTCCAAGGATATTTTGAACTCTTGGAAACTAAAAGATTTACAACTCAAGGATTTAGAATTTAGTACAATGTGTTTCAAGAAATGGTTTAATTGCATATTCTGAAAATAGGGGCAAAACCTATTGGGTAGTACAGAGTATAGTTAGGGAACTAGAAGCTAATTTATTAGGTCTGGACAGAGGATGGCTTCAACTCAGTAGGTGAACTCCATAGGCAAATGGGTAGAAGTATGATTTTCAGTGGGAGATGATATACAAAGACAAAATACATGGGAGTGGCAGGGGTGCCATTTATAGGCCAATGAAATTGGCCAGGTATTGACAGAAGTTGTATAAGGAGAGAATAATCAGTAAGTTCTGATGACACACTGGACCCAAGGGAAAGGGAAAATATCAAAGTATTTGTAAATAAGATAAAAAATAATATGGAATAAATTATGGATAACTGAAATGCCAAATGCAATAAAACAGAATCAGTGCATCTTGAAAACACCATGAACACAGATAACACATCCCAACCAGACTTTTTAGAATATCTATACAAAATTTCCTACCACCGTAAAAACAATTCCAGCTCACTTCTTTATTGTTTCTCATTTGAAAATCAGCACTTGGTCGCTGCACATGGTTCTGCCATAGGTTTGATAATGCCATCTGGTAGAGTCTGCTTATTATCTTCATTATGAACCTAGGCTTTCTTTTTATGCTAATTCCTATTTTTGTCTATTAAATCCTAAGTTAAGTCAGCTTTAAATTAATGAGAAGTAAGATAAAAGATTGAAACTTCTGCTGTATGTTATTATTAATTATGTCGTGGGAGCATGGTATTTAGCAATGCTCAAATCTAGATGGAAATACATTCTCTTTAATGAGATGACCTGTCTATAATTTTGTCCCTGTTACTGGTATTTATCATTTGCCTTTGTTGTATGTCAGTGAAAAATGGAATTGCCAGATGGTTTGCAGAGAGAAATAAACAACTGCTTTAAAAAAAGAACAATTCTTTATATACAAATAAGAACATTTACTTAAAAAGAGAGAACACTTTTGCTTAACACACTCTCTCTCTTTCTTTCTCTCCCATCCAAGTACTAACCAGGCCCGACCCTGCTTCGCTTCTGAGATCAGACGAGATCGGGCGTGTTCAGGGTGGTATGGCCATAAACTCTCTTTCTTTCTCTGAATCTCACAGTGTTGATTACATATTCTTATTTCTATCAGGATATATATAACAGGTAATAGTCCCTAAAGAAGATAAAAATATACATCTCTAAGTGTCATACCTTGTGAGCATAACACATATAACATGCAGCACCTACTGGCCAGCCTTTCTTCAGTTGTAATAATTTAAGCCTCCATCTTCACAAGTGGTGCTCTCTGATATTGGTAAAGATTCGCCATTTTTGCATACATGAGCTCAGATTTTATGATGATTCCCTCACTTGGGCATTGAGGAACCTCAGTGATGGCTTCAGATATACCCCTGTACCACCTGGAAGATATTTCTTTTCTTCTCCAGGCCTTAATTTCCTCCTCTTTAAAATGAGGCATTTGGAATAGAAAAATCTCAAAAGCTTCTCCAGGTTGTAAATTCCATAATTGACAAGCATAAATCTGAAATTTTAAATGTAATAAAAACCCTTCAATTCTGTGAAAGAAGCCAGAAAGAGATTTCTGGAAGTTATACAACAGCATTTAAAATTACTTCCCTGACAAGCCAGGAGCGATGGCTCATGCCTGTTGTCCCAGCAGGTAGGGAGATAGAGGCAGGAGGATTGTGAGTTCAAGGCCAGAGGCAGCCTGTGTAACTGAGCAAGACTCTGTCTCAAAATAAAAATAAATAGATAAGCAATGGGCTGGTAGTGCATCCCAGTGGTAGAGGACTTGCAAAGTATGTGTGAGGCCCTGCATTCAACTCCCAAAAACAAACCAAACAAAACAACCTACTTCCTACTTCCTTGAAAACCGCCGATATAAGAAAAACTGATGATATCTGATAAGGTCTGATATCTGAGATTATATTCATGTACAGTGTGAAAAATAGAAAAGCCCTGAAGTCTGCCTGGTCATTTAGGAATAGCTTTAAGGTAACTTTGCTTTCCATTTAAGAGTTGTTTCTGTGTCTTTCAAAATTAAAAACAATGCAAAACAAAACTAACCTAAAACCCCCAAACTCTCACATTCTCACAGCTCTTCCAGTATTAGAAAGCTACCCTGTATTTAATATATTCATGGTGAGCTTACTGCTATCATTATTCATATTAGTAGTCAGTCTGCAGAAGATTTTAGACAAGGAAACTAAAAACAATATAATTTTAAAATAATTATTCAAATTACTCATTTTTCATTGACAAAAATAGCTATAGTTTCAATAAGTATTTCTGCAAAAACTATATATACCTATTAATAAAAAGTATAAGTTCAGTTCTTTTATGCTCAATGAAATGGTTTACATGTTGGGTCTACGATGGTTTACTATATTGGGTCTCAGGAGAAAATTTTTAAATTATAAAAAGATGCTTGATTCTCATCAATAGAAGTGTCAGCCAAAAAATTTATCTTTGCATTTTCTAGATTTTCTTCACATATACTCACAAAATGTGATTTGTAGCTGTTATAGACTGAGAAACTTATCAGAAATGAAAGGTAGCAATTATAGTTTTTAGGTGGTGGTGCTTTTTAAAAGGTTACTTTTCATGGATCCTTTCTAATGTGTACATGATATTGCCCTAAGTGAGGGGTCCAGTGAAGTCAATTGCAACCATCTGAAGAGATAAAGAAAATTACATGTCCACTGAAAATCAACACAAAATGAGGTAGATCAAAAATTAGGAAAATTAACTCCGTTCTTTCAGAGACTTGAAGGGCCTAATCATAGCTTTATGCTACTTGCATGGTTTAAGAAAGAGTTTGACAAGCAAGAGTAGTCAGATACAGATATACACAGAGAAAAATGCATCCAAGCATGCCCAGGAAAGATGGGACCTTAACCAGCAGATTTTAAGAATCCTAGTTCTATGTCTAATTGATAAGTTACACTGATTTATCCCATTGCACAAATTTCATTTAGCCAATTCGATTTGATTGACCTCTGTGATAGCTTATACTATAACATGTCCCCATAACAGTTTGGGCCCAGTTGTTGTTGTTAGGTGCCCTCCAGTCGGTGTCCAACTCATAGCGACCCTACATACAACAGGTGAAACACTATTGTCAGTGCTTCTCTGTTATTCATAGGGTTTTCAATGGCAGATTGATTTTTGGGAGTGGGTTGCTGGGTCCTTCTCCCAACCCTACAGCACCTGGTATTCCCAAGAGGTCTCCAATCCAAGTACTTACCAGGTCTCCCATCCAAGTACTAACCAGGTCTGACCCTACTTAGCTTCTGAGATCTGACAGGATCAGATGCCACAGGGTTATGGCTGCAGGCTGGGCCTGGTCAGGAGAGAGCAAAACACACAGGCATTGAAGCTGGGCACAGTGGTGCATGTCTGTAATCCCAGCAAACTCTAGAGGCTGAAATAGGAGGATCACAAGTTCAAGGCTGGAAATGGCCTGTACAATTTAACAGACCCTGTCTCAAAATTAAGAGGAAAAAAATAAAATCCATACACATCATATAGTAATTTACACATGAGAAGTTTAGTATAAAAAACTGTTACCTATGACATTAATAAGGAATCGACCAGTATAAGATAAAGAGAACTCTAAAGAATATAGCACTTCAGTTACTTCCCAGGGATGAACTGCTTCCGTTTCACTCAAAGAAAAATCTCCCCCAGAACTGAGACCCAGATCTTGTTGGAAAAGGTGTGCCCATGTCTCAGTAAAAGGCAGAGGAATTGCTGTGCTGCCACACCAGCAGAACTTGGAAATCTAGCTTCTAGAACTTGCCAGAATTCTGCTCTCCAGAATGCTGGAGAAAACTGATCAGAGAGCTGCCTTTTCTGTATAAAGTTGAAGACCAAGAAAAGCAGCTGGGTTCTGTGGCGACCAGTCACTGCAGGAGTCAGGTGGTGGAGAAGCTGCCTGTGCCACAGAAGTCTGGTACTAGAGAACCTGTCTGCACTGTGGAAACTCGCGTGGGAGAAGCTGTGTACAATACAGCAACCTGGTTGCAAACCCTACATGCCAGTCACTCTGGAGGAGTGCAATGGAACACTAGAGGCTAGGAGCTGGGAGAGCTGGGCATACTGCGAGTTCCAGGTGTTAAAACGCTGCAACAGATTTAAAGAGGCAGATGGGAGAAGCCATATTACATGAGTGGAAGTGCTACAAGGACAGTTCTGAGCAGAAGTTTTATATGGGGCTGTGGCATCCTGCATCAAATGCAATTTTCATGCTTGACAACCAATATCTTTTTGACTTTTGTTTGGCTTATCATGATCATTCTCGATAAACCGTAGTATAAACCAGTAGGTTATTTTCTGATTTTATATATCCACCTACAACAAAAAGAATGACGGGAAAAGTCCCACCTTGGATCAAAGAGAACTCATCACGGTAGGGTCGGGTTGAAAGAAATCTTGAGAAGCAGCTAGCCAACACTTCTCAGATGACATCACAGCTTTACTTGAGTGAACTCCTTAGGTGATAGCTCAGAGATGGAAAGGTCATTGTCAACATTTGCTTTGATAGATGGGGCCTCTCTGCAATACTCTACCTCTGCTCTCTTTGCAAGCTTTGAGGACCCACTGTCAACATTATTGTTTATTTGTTTCATCTGGCCTTTATCAGATTCCTCAAATCATTTGGGATTCTGGGTTGTGGTTTGTCTTTGAATAACTTGGTACTGCTTGTGAGACTTGATAGACATCTACACAATTTGTTGTGGAGGAAGTGGTTTTTGATAAATAGTTGTATATAAATTCTTTAATTATCACTATACTCTGGCAAGTTAATACATAACACAGAGCACACACATAGATCTTATCCTCAAGGATCTATTAGATGGAAATCATTTTCTAACTCACTATAGTAATAGCAATTATAACTGTAACTAAACTCTTAAAACATTGCTATTATAAATTTATTAATCTCAAATTATCCTCCAAATGTGCACACACACATACATATACATACACACCTCCCCCTGATATTGCAGTCTGAGGTTAGATATTTCACTCTTTGTTTTTAGCTGAAAAGTCATGTTGCTACTCAACACAATTTTTTCAATTAAAATCAGAAAGAAGAATTTACTTTCTATGATCATTGAATGTTTAAAACATGGGTCAAATATTGTTGTTGTTGTTGTTGTTAGGTGCTGTCGAGTCGGTATCCGACTCATAGCGACCCTCATAGGGTTTTCAATGGCTGACTGTTTTAGGATTGCCTTGGGAGTGGATTGCCAGGTCCTTCTCCCATTTTTGCGGTGCTGGGAATTGAACTCGGTACCTCACAGACTGCAGCACAGTGCTCTACTGACTGAGCTAAATCCCAGCCCAAATATTAACATTTCTATAAAACATAGCTCATAAAAATTAAATAATTCTAATGATTTTCTTTGAGTGCTAGGAATATTATTTCCTATAGATACTCAAAAATATCAGCTAGACCTTTCAAACCCTATTTCTATAATAATGGTCAGTTCTTGTTGTTGTTGTTGTTGTTAAGTGCTGTCCAGTCAGTATCTGACTCATAGCGACCCTCTGTACCACAGGGGAAACACTATTGTCAGTGCTTCTCTGCAGTGCATAGGGTTTTCAATGGCAGATTGATTTTTGGGAGGGGGTTGCCAGGTACTTCTCCCAAGCCTACAGCTTCTGGTGTTCCCAGGCGGTCTCCCATCCAGGTACTAACCAGGCCTGATCCTGCTTAGCTTCCAAGATCTGACGGGATCCAACGCCACAGGGCTATGGCTGCAGGCTATGGTCAGTTCTAGAACTAAGTTAATTTGAGCAAGTTCCTGAGAGATATCATAAAAAGGTAGTAAAAAGGCAGACTCCAGTCCAGTCTCTGTACTAATACAATCTCAGTTTTCTCCTCTCTAAAATTGGGATAATGTTTACCCTGCAAAATTCATCAGTTGGTTTTTTGTTTGTTTTTTGTTTATTTGGTTTTGCTAACTTAGCAAATATTTCAATGGGGAGGATAGGTAAATGGTGTTTGCAAAAGTGAAAGTTTTGGTATCATGAAATGATTGTGGGTATGTTAATATCTTCCTGAGTCCCATTGAACCTAGGGTGTAGTCAAGGGGGTAAGACATAATCAGAAAAATAAACTTTAAAATATATCCTACTACAGAAGAATAAACAAAAAAATTTGGGACAGTCCCTAAAGGTAGAGGTATGTACAAATATAAATTCTCTTTCTTCTGAAGTCATTAATTACCTGATTATAATTTCACCTGAAAGGAAGTATCATATTCTCCAACTTTATTACAAAAAATGTGGTTACACAGTAAAGACATTCACTGTGGGAAAGCTACTTAATAACTATATAGCATTATCACGAAGAGAGGAAAGGGTAGAATGGTGGGATAGAGGCTTAATGGCAGATTAGAGGTGGGGAGATCTAGATGAAGTTCACAGTCAGCTTCTACCTGAACTTTCATGGGCTTGATTTTTCTTTCCATCTATAGTGAATATTCAGCCCCTTTATTTCTCTGTGATCCCGTGGCCTAAATGGCAGATGCTCTACTAGAACATCACATGGAATGTTCCATTTATTTTTTAAATTGTCTCTTACCAGATTATGGATGCCTGAAATGTAAAGATCATGCCTTAATTTTCTAGTGTCCCTGACTGATGCCTTGTACGAGGGCCTGGCGTATAGAGATTTTCCATGACTATTAGTAGGGATAAATGGGTATAAAATAGATCAGACTAAAGTCATTGGAAGAAAGAAGATTTGGCAAATTTTAAATGAAGTGGTGCACTTCTTAAATGTGAAGGAACTGTTTTCAGGATACAACACAATGCAAATTTTATATTAAAGTTTAACCAAAAAATAGTGCATAGATTTGATACAAATAATTTTTCAGGATAATCCTGGAAACATGTTTAATTTCTAATGTCTGAGTTTCTATGTTTAATGCATATATTTATTAAAAATAGACTTAAAACAATTGTGATATTTTGCTTCAAAAATAACAATTTTCTCTGAAAAGGGAGTCTACTTTTGGGTTGCAATGGGATAATGAAGGAGGTATTATAAAAACCAGAGGATATGCCCTTTTTGCTTATAAACCTAAAAGTATAAGAATGTTTGTCATAACATACAGAATACTACAAATACTCTGTAAAAGAAAAATTTTAAATGTGTGTGGATTGAACACATTCTAAATTACAATAAGAGCATTAACTTCCATTTTTCAGAAGGCTTAAAATGGTAGGGGACTCTCAAACATTTTCTGGTATTTTGGGGTAGGCATAACTATTAACATCTATAAGTAGGTCATCTCATTCTTAATCTTGAGAGTGACAAAAGAAAGTATGTATAATCCTTGAATAGGCTTAAAGGAAATATTAGGAGGAATACCATATCAGCCAGCTGTTCCTATTTGACTTTAAATGGGAATATTTGGTAAGATAAATCTTACTTTGTTCATTACCTTGTCTTCTAAGTGATATAAATTCTTTGCCTACTAATCACAAATTTCAAGATCTGGGAGAAGGGAGCTCCCCAGAACAGGCTATATATTTTTTATTGCCATCTCAAATCAAACTGATGCCGTTTTTCATGAGAGGGCTAATAAAAGTCACAATCTGTATTGAAACATCCCTGTATTTTATAGACCCATCTGATATACTCTTAACAAAGTTTTAAAACAATCTATAATAGATTTCACAAGAAGCTCAGATCTGCCAGCACTCTCATTAGCAGCCCAATTTTAAGCACTACTTTAGGCATGATTATCTGCAAATGTTAGTGAGCTTGTTTAATATTGAAAGGCTAGTAGCTGAAGGGACAGGAAGCTCAATTATTCAAAAATCCAGTTAGATTGCTATTTAGGGTAATTACACAAACAAAATTGCATTTTGTACTTACTTTCAGAGTACAGACTTGTATTCATTTCCTAAATATGAGTTCATTGAAAATGCCAACATTTCTAAGTGATTCTGCATGAGAAGGGTTGATTAAAACCAAAATACCTCAGCTTGTTAAAGCATGAAAGTTTTATGATTGACAACTTGCTCACATAGCATTTGCTCTATTGACAAAATTATATAAAATGTAAAAGCCACAGCCTCTGCCCCACCTCATATTCAGAGAAAGGAGGAACAAAGAGCAAGTTCATTAAATGTGATTCTCTCTCCTTCCCGTCCCCTCCCTTCCCTTCCCTTCCTTTCCTTTCCTTTCCTTTCCTTTCCTTTCCTTTCCTTTCTTTCCTCCCTTCCTTCCTTGGTTCCTTCGTTTCTTCTTTTTTCCATTGTATTCTCTATCTGGGAGGATATACTTCTGGCTTCTGATCTGTTCACTCAAGTACTTACGTGGATTTTCTGCCTTAAATGAAAATATTAGCAAACGAAAACCTGATGTAATCATCAGAAACAATGACAGAGTAACGTATGTTGAGGTGAAAAGTTGTCTGCATTATATTAATCCTTGCATCAATGCGTGCGTGTGTATGTGAGAACTGGTACTGGATGAGTTTGCAGTGTGACAGTTAAATCTGGGAGGATTTAAGGGGGTGGCTCTCATCCATGCTGGAGCACTTGCCCAGCATGTGATACCCTGGATTCCAGCCCCAGAACCACAACAAAAATAGAGGAGAGAGACTTTTCTTTTTAATAGTTTATTTTTTGCAGTTTTCATTTTTTTCTTACCTTGAGACTTTAATCCTTTATCATAAAAAAATTCAAAATGACACTATTCAATTTCTTTACATTTTAGCCTCTTTTACATCCAGCAAAAATACTCACAAAAAATAAACCATTAGTTCATTAAATATAAAATATGGAAGGATATTTTTATTTATTATTAGCTTCAATGAAAGAAAAACCAAGCCATGGTTATTAGCCTACTTGTTGTTGTTGTTGTTGTTAAGTGCTGTCCAGTCGGTATCCAACTCATAGCAACCCTCTGTACCACAGGGGAAACAATATTGTCAGTGTTTCTCTGCTGTGCTTAGGGTTTTCAATGGCAGATTGATTTTTGGGAGGCGGTTGCCAGGTCCTTCTCCAAAGCCTATAGCTTCTGGTGTTCCCAGGCGGTCTCCCATCCAAGTACTAACCAGGCCTGGCCCTGCTTAGCTTCCGAGATCTGATGGGATCCAATGCCACAGGGCTATGGCTGCAGGCTCCTAGTAGTCATGTTTTTGCTGCTGTTGTTAGGTGACATTGAGTTGGGTCCAACTCACAGTGACCCTGTGTACAAACAAATGAAACACTCCTCAACCCTGTGCCCTATCCAGCACTATGTCAGTCCTTCTCTGCTGTTCATAGGGTTTTCAATGGCTGACTGCTTAGCACTCATAGATTTAAAGACAATAAACACAGTGATTTTACACACTTGTTAATATTCCACTCTTCTAAACATAATGGTGAAACTTCACTCAATATTCATTGTTTATTATACAATTTAGAGATCTGCTTCCACTTTGGCATTAGATTTGGCAACATTTTCAGATTTCAGTATGTTACTTAAGCCATTAAACTCATTTTGGATAAGGTATTAAGATTTGGAATTACTCGATTGACATTTGCTTTAATAATGTGTTCTTGTTCATTTTTTATTAGCATCCAAATCACGTCCAATTCCTCAATCTATTTATTTCTCATCATTTATCCAAAATTATTTTAAATTCCCAAAGACCATCAAGCCAAAGGTAGGTCAAAGTTACAAAATGTATTATATTTGGAATAATTTCTCCCTCTAATTTGACTGGCTGTTCTCAGTGTTTGATCCCAAATGATTACCTAATCCAGCATGAGAAAAGAAGGGCAAAATGAGAAAAATTAACATCATGGGCTCCTGAGTGCAATTCAGTAAATGGCAATTTTCACTGCCCTGCAGAGGAGGTCTGGTCTCCTTTGAAGAACTGCTTATTTCACTCAGAAAGTGGAGAGTTCCCCAGACTCACCAGGCAAGGAAGTACTTGGCAGATCTGTTTTTAACTTTAAGGTTTCTGTTTGCTTTTTTGAATATCACTTCTGAGCTGTTATTGCAACTGTTATGTTTCAAACACTTGTTGTAAAGGTCCCATCCAGGAGGGTCCAACTCATAGCAACCCTCATAGGGCTTTCCACGGCTGATTGTTTCAGGATTGCTTTGCGAGTGGATGGCCACGTCCTTCTCCCATTTTTTGTGGTGCTGGGGATTGAACCTGAGTCCTCAGAGAGTGCAGAGCAGCACTCTACCAACTGAGCTAAACCCTGCTAGCATAGATTATAATCTCTATGTGCCAAGTAAGACCTGGACTTTTCAAATTTTATTTCATGCATTGCTCTCCCACTTGTTATTCTGATAATATACTTTGTGACCAAATTTATAATATCTTTTTCTTTTTAAATTTTGTTTCTCAGTTTATACTAATTTCAATTTGCTTCTTTCAATATTAAGAGAATCAGGAAGAGTCCCTTTAAGGTTAATGAAGCAGTAGGATAGTTTGAGGATTTACTTTCATATCCAGGTTGTTATTTTTTTTTTCTAACATTAGAGAAGAATAATTCAGTATCATTTAGGAAGCTCCATGACCTGATTTATAATTTGGAACTATTTCTTTGAGACATTCATTTTGTGTTTTACATAAATGAGGGTATCACCTATATTTACTGGGAATGTCCTGATTTAATATAAGCTTGTTCTTTTTAATGAAGACAATTTATTAAGGATGTTTCTAAGTATATCTATTGATTTTATCACATTTTATATGAATTAATTTATAAATAAAATATTGTATTAGTGTGTCCCAAAATTTGGTTAAGGAAATATACTCCTCACGTTTTTCCTCTCTGGAAAGCGGGCAGTATGCAATTTTTATCATAACAAAATAATTCTGGAGATTCAGTGACATAAAATTTTGCCCTTTTACAATGAGATCAATGAGAATACAGGTCATACCTAGTCAGTAGCCACCTAGAGGTTTTTATATTGGTTTAGTATTGAAATCCCTTCTGATTCTGGCTGGATTTGGTAAATTGGTAGGCAAGAAAATTCTGGGCCCTATGGCTGGGTGGAAGTTTAAGGACAGTTGTAATGATTGCAAGTTGTTGTTGTTAGGTGCCATCAAGTTGGGTCCAACTCCTAGCAACCATGTGTACAACCAAACAAAACACTCCCTGACACTCTGCCATGCCCAGCACTATGTCAGTGCCTCTCTGCTGTTCACAGGGTTTTCAGTGGCTGATTGTTTTGGGATTGCTTCAGGGGTGGGCTGTCAGGTCTTTCTCCTAGTGATGCCATGCTTGAGATCAAACCCAGGGCTTCCGACTGCGCAGAGTAAGTACTCTACCAACTGAGCTCAGGAGTACCCTTTAAACTGCTGCTCAGGTGAACAAGGCCAGGCAGGGACCAAGGTCACAAAATAAAATAATCTTTACATTTATTGCCTAAACAAGGACACTGTGGAGAAGAAAGGTGGGGGGAGGTGCTGAAATAATCAAAACTTTTATAGCTACAAATATTAAAACATAAAAAGCATTGTTGTTGTTGTTGTTGTTAGGTGCCGTCAAGTCGGTATCTGACTCATAGCGACCCTCTGTACCACAGGGGAAACACTATTGTCAGTACTTCTCTGCTGTGCATAGGGTTTTCAATGGCAGATTGATTTTTGGGAGGGGGTTGCCAGGTCCTTCTCCAAAGCCTATAGCTTCTGGTGTTCCCAGGCGGTCTCCCATCCAAGTACTAACCAGGCCTGACCGTGCTTAGCTTCCGAGATCTGACGGGATCGGATGCCACAGGGCTACGGCTGCAGGCTAAAAAGCATTACATTCCATAAAATAAGTATTTGTGACTTATCACTTATCATGCATGGAAACATCAGTGAAGCAAGAACACTCATACTACTCTGGGTACACCCTCTGGCAGGTCTTCTCAACCTCCTACAAACAAGCCTGTAATTTTCCCCATTGTCCACTGACCCTGTCAACTAATGGCATGCTACAGCAAAAGGACAACTGAAACCAATCTTCTATAGATTTTTAGAAGACAAGGTGACTGTAGCTAATATAGGGGTTGCATCCCTACTTCATGGAGTTGTTGAGAATGCTAAAGTGAATGGGATAATATGTGGAGAATGCCTGCTATCCCATCACTCCCAAGGCTTCCCTCCCCCCAATAATGTTAGCTTCCTTCTCTCTTTTCTCACCACCCACTGCACAATTGCACAAAATTTCCATAAGACTCACTCTGTCTTTACTGTAGTTAGAAGTCCATGTTTGTCTTATTAGAGTAAAAACTCCTGATGTGCAGCCCCCTTCTCATATATGTACATATCTCCCTAGAGCCCAGGGATCTAACAGATAAAAGTTGGCTGATTATTTCTGACTCTGCCAAAGGGAGAATCTAGGTTTCCTTCCCATGCTGCTTTGAAGGAGGAGGAGGAGGAGGAAGAGGGAGGAGGGAGGAGGGAGGAGGAGGGGGAGGGAGCGGGAGGAGAGAGGAAGGAGGAAGGAGGAAGATATAACACATAGACCCGGAGGGCAATTCTCTAGGCTTGTTCAGCTATAACTGTTAAAGGCCTATGACTTCCTTTGTTCATAGTGACAAGGCTACTCTCTCATCTATAATTTGGTTTCCTGAATAGATCTACTCCCTGAGAACATGATTCACTGTGAAGAACAGTCCAGGTTATTAAGCCACTAATATATCCCTAAATAGGATTTCAATTGAACCTATGTATGCGTGGCGTTCAGGCCCTGTCTGTGAGTCGGTGCATTCCACCCTCTGGCTGCCCCATGCTGAGTCAGAACGAGAAACAGACAGATCAGGGCAGCTTCTCTAAGCACCACCCATTCGCTTAAATCTGCCTGGACCTTCTGTCTAGTGGCACAGTCACCTTTCTGCGAGTTGACGTAGCAATGCCATCCTATGTTTTTCCTTTAAAAAATCCTTCATTAGTCTATGCTGAATTTCTATTTTTCTTCTCAGTTTTTTAGTTGTTTCTTCACACAAAAAATTATGATAATGTAAACAAGCACTGTTGCCTAACACTGTTATTCACAAATCTACCATATAAAGTAGGAGGTATGAGCATTCCTATTTTTATTTCTGAGGAAAATGGGGCTCAGAAAGATTACATTTTTGTCATGACCAGTACATTGAAGAACTAGCATTTTTTTTTTGCTCCAAATCTAGTACTCTTTCCCCAATGCTATCTGCCTTCATATACAACGTGTACAAAGATGTTTAGAATCTCTTTAATGAAGAATTTAAGTTGAAAATGGCTAATATACCAGAAATGCTTTCCTTAAAAATATATAATGAAAATTTGATAGGTATTTTGTAGAATATAATTCCATTGTATATGCTTTCTATAATGTGTATTTTTATGTCTGTGACCTGGATCCTAGACTTATTGGCTATTTTTAAAGCATATTTCAAACTGACTTTGAGTCTATTTAAAATTTTCTAGGCTGTTTGATTTGTTTCTGGGCCATGGCTGATGTTTGCAGACACTCTGAATCTGGAATCATCGAAAGGTTTTATTAATTAGTCCTTCTCAAGCTGTTCATCAGTGAAAATAGCACAGATGCATATGGATGGTAGTCTCTGTATAGCAAAATGTGTCTTCATGCCCAGCTTCTCAGAAGACCTAGGAAGCTGAGTACCACCCACATTCAGTTCTTAGTAGACCCAATTTAATGTTGTGTATTTTTTCTTAAATAGACATATGGGTAAAACCTAGCTAGTGGGGGAATTCAGGGAACCTTTTGGTCAAGAACAGTGGATCAGAAAATATAAATGTTAATCAAAGATCAGCAGAAATAACAATAGATCTTGGGCTTAAAAAAAGAAAACTTTTCCTGCTCCATAGAACCTGCATATAGAGAAGCCTTCTGCCCTGGGAAGAATATCGCCTTCTTTCCTTTGCCTCCTTACTTCCTTTTTGTCATTATTTTCCTTTCTTTTATAAAAGATTGTTAACACTGTGGATCAACACATACATTTTTAAATGTTTCTTTTTGTCTTAAAATGTCCTTTACTATTATAAAAGAATATGTCTTTTGATGGAATACTTATAAAAGAGATTTTTAAAGATAATATGTAAGTTCTCCCATTAAACTCTTTCATCCTCTCCAGAGACATGTTAGTGATACATGAAATATATTTTTTAAATTAAGTAAGAACTAAACTAAAAAATTATGGTGGTAAAAAGTAAACTTTTCCATATAATAATGAAGAAGCATAATCAGCAAGTATGGATGAGGTTGGTTAACGCACAGACCTTTTTTGACTTCCAAGTCTGGAAAGAGGCAAGCCTCTCAAATAAGACCTTTGACAGAGACAAAAAGAACCCTGTGTATGATGGATCTGTTAATTTGTTGGGGATGCACATGAATGTAAATTATGTGACTTGAACAGCCAAAATGTCTTGTTTCATAGTATTGGAGGTTAGAAATCTGAGATCAAAGTGTTGGCAGGGCTGTGTTCCTTCTTGAAGAGTCTATGGGAAGATCTGTTCCAGATCTCTGCCCTAGCCCACCCTCTTCTGGTATGACCTCATTTTAACTTATTACCTCTGGATCAATCTTATTTCCAAATAAGGTCACATTCCCAGGTACTACAGGTTCAAGATATGAATTGGGAGGAGCATAATTTACCCATCGCATCAGGCACCAAGGCCAAATTTCCTGCAGGAAAGTAGACGCCAGGATAGAGTTTCTGTAGCTTTGAAAGGGGACTCACTCAAGCTGCTTGTTCTAATTCAGGTGTTTCAGATCGTGAGAAGGAGTTAGAACTAGGCCAAACCACCTGCTTGTTCAAAGACTATTTCTAAGTTAGCCTCATTTCAGAAATGCATGTCCCCTAGTGTGATATCTTTTCTGGACTCATCTACGGAGTCCAGATGCAGGTTGCTGCAAAACTGGTAGAGGGAGAGGAAAGAATTCAGAGGGAGCAAGAGCAACAGAAAGAGCAAAGAAAGAAAACAATGCTTTCATGCAAAACGAATTTGCTAATTAAAAATTGACAGCACATAGAAAAAAATCAATGCTCAGAAAAAGAACTAAAAATTCAAGAGGTAGAATATCAATTTAGTTCTATTAAAAAGCAAATAATAGAAATGGCTTTTGAATAAGTAAGGTCACAATTATCAAAAAGACAGAGGAAATAGAGAAACACAATTGGGCATATGTGAGCCAAAAATAAGTACTCATAAAATTAGTAGGATTTATAGACGTAGATACAGCTTTAAAAAGAATTAGTGAATCAAAAGATAGTGTTGAAGATTTCATTTAGCAAACAGCCAAATAACATGAAGAGATTAAAATGCAAAAGAAGAGTTAAGATATATAAATGATATATTTAGAGGTTTCCCAGAAGACAGAAGAGATGTTAGAGAAGCAATATTTGACATGTGAACAGCTAAAGGAAAACATTTTTTCAGAATTAGAGGAAAATATATTTTCAGACTGAAAGTAAGCACTAACTGTTGTAAACGTAACTAAAATTGAATTCATGCCTCCTAATAGATTTTTTTAGAACAGATTTTAGAACATCAAGAGTAAAGAAAAATTCTAAAAACAATTTAGAAAAGAAAGCTTACCTAAAATGAGAGGTGATTGTCATAGCAGTATCTAGGGGAAAAAAGATCAGTATCTTTAACATGGTGAATGCAACTGATCATTATTTATGAGTTCCACATCATTGTTGTTGTTGTTGGGTGCTGTTGAGTCAGATCCAACTCATAACAACCCTTGTAGAGTTTTCACATTAGCGACATGCAAAAACCTAACCATATATTCCCACCAGGAACAATAAGTCTCATTCAGGGATCTCATCCAGGATTTAAAATATGTATCCATTGTTGTACAGTTTTACTCATAGAAACATGAAGTGATTTTTTAACCCTAAAGCATCTGTAAGGAAATTTAGAGATAGTGGCAAATCTCATGAAAGTATATTCTTCATATATTTGAATAGGAAATCACGTATTTAGCACAAAGTCAAAAAACAATAATTTGTCACATGGATACTATGCTAATATGCTTGCATTAGTTATCTACTTTTGAAATAATTTCTGGCTTAAGTTTTTTGGTTTTTTATTTGTTTGTTTGTTTGTTTCCTACATTGTCCTTTGTGTGAAGAGCCTATCTGTAAGAAATACTTCATTTTTTTGGTTTGTCTTAGGGCAGACATTGGGGAGGGGGTGAATTGTATGTAATTGTTAGAGGGTTTTTTTCTTTTTAATACTTCAAGCTTAAAAGAAATTATCTTGAAAGAAAGCATTCACTGTAGTCCTGTTGCACTGTAAGTGCCTCCACTGGCATCTAATACCACATAGTATTAAGACTTCTGCAAAACCCAGCGAGAGGCATTCATTTAGCTGCTAAGGAGAAGCAGCTGTTTTCCATGGGAGATCAATCATTATTTTCTGTATTCCTTATTCAATAACTTTATTTTGATCATGTGTCATGTCCTGCTGAGGCCATGTTCAGGGGGCCTGTCACATAACAGAGCTAGGCACAGCTTGAGTTTTGAAGCAGCAAAGTTCCAAGTGAAAAAAGGAGTCTAACATGTTCTTCTTTAATGATTCTGCTATTGTAATAATAATGGGCTTTACAGAGACAAGTTGAGTATAGGTGGAACTCTACTTGTCCGATGGAAATTTGTGTGTGTTAAGTGGGGACAGGGCAGACCTCAGGAGAATTTTTCCATTCACTTTGTTACTTCCAGCTCTTTTGTTGTTGGTGGTCAATGTTCTCTTCAGGACAATACAATCACCTTCTGTCAACTCCTCCCCAAAGTCCCACTGGTCTCCACCTTCTCAAGAGCAGACTATGAGGTTACAATATTGCTGACTTAATTCCTACTATTACTAGAAGTAAACTCTGTCAGAGAGTTTTATTTAATTTTTATCAGCTTGCCTTTGGTTAAAGGGATTTCAGACATCCTGAGGCAAGAGAGAGAGAGTAAGTGTGGGGAGCAGAATTTGGAAGGATCCTCCTGAAACCACATAATAATATTGGAAGTAATAAAAATAATAATAGAAGCTAACATTTATTGACTTCTCACTTGGTACCAGTCTCTGTGGACTATTTTAATCCTCAAAACAATCTTATTGTCTAGGCAGTATTCTTGAGCTCCAGTTTTACAGATGATAAAAGCTTAGTGATGTCAAGAAACCAGCAGCTTCAGCTGTAAGACATGCAAATCATCAGGCTTCACCTGTGGTCTAAGAACCAGAAACTTAGCAGGTTGCAGATCACTACAATTTGTTCTAACAAATCTCCCAGGTAAATTGAATTGCATATAGTGGGATAGCCACTGTACTGAATTGTGCCTTTCCAGAGAAACATCCAAGGTCATTTTGTTTTGTTTTTGTTTTTGTTTTCTTTTTTCCCACAAGTCAGGGGGCTATTTTATAACTGTTTCTTTGTTTCAGTGACTCTAAATGTGTATGAGATTTAGGAGGTGTTCTATAAATAGCACTGCAAGTCATGGGTCAGTTTGTAATGAATCCTCCCATATAGCTCTCTTTTGAGATGAGCCAGTAATTTGCAAGTCCATTTTAACCAGGAGTTTTCCTCTTTTCTTCAGAAGGAAAGTCTCATTCTCAGCAAACATCAGTCTTATGAGACACCAGGACCAATTGTGCATTAATGGGATTTTCATTTGTGAATTGGAACTTTTTTGGTAAAACCTTAATGCCTAAACAATAGATCCTAGTCATTTCCCTTGTATTTGACTGGGTGGGGGTGGAGCATGGAATGGAGAAATCTACTATATTCTATGTATTCAGAGAGTCACAAGGAAGAATAGCCATGCACACAAATGAAAATCATACAAATAAGCATCAATGTTTGAGATACTAATTTAAAGCAATAAGAGAAGCCATAATATAAAGCAGATGATAATTAATGAAATAATTTTTAAAGATAGTGTATTAGCCAGTTTGCCATCAACATAACAAAAGAGCTGAGACAATTCATTTATAAGAGAAAAGGGTTTTGTGGTTCACAGTTTTGGAAGTTCTAGTCCATGATCAGTTGGCCCTATTGCCTTGGGCATGTGGTGGTATATAATAACAAGACTGCATAATGGAGCCAAACTGTTCACCTTATGACCAAGAAGTGAAAAACAATGAGGAGAGGTTGAGAGTTCCACAGTCCCGTTCAGTGACACACCCCCAAATGTCCTAAGAACCTCCCACTAGGCCCCACCTCTTAAAGGTTCCACCGCTTGGGCCTTTGGGGGATATTTAGGATCGACACGATAGCAGATAGTTATTAAACATGTTGCGTCTGATACTGTGTCTAAGATCTACTAAGGAGCTTTAGAATAGGAATCAGCAGACCAGAGGTGCAGTCTGCTTTCTGCCATCTTCTTGCCACATGTGGCTGGATGAAAATTTAAGCTTTCTGACCCTGTATTTTTTTAATCTGCAAAATGGAGAAAACAGCCCTGTCTACCTCACCAATTTACTAAGAGAATCAAATAACATAATGTATAAATATTTCTGCCACACCATGCGCTCTTAAAGAAACCTCATGGCCCTAAAAATAATGTAATTTTTAAAATAATAAGGCTACAAAACTAAAAACGAATGAAACTTTTTAACCAAGGCTCTATCTCAAAACAACCATACTAAAAAATACTAAAAAAAATACTATAGCAGTTCAAAGGACAAATTCCTAATAAAGAAATCATCTAATAAATATAGGACCTAGGCTTAAGGAATCCAAAAGGGGGAAAGGAGGATGAAATTAACTTGTCAAAGGGGAATTAGGGAAGATTCAGGCCTTTGAGCTATTCAGCCGGGTCAAAGTACACAAACTGCAAGGATATATGAGCTTCCAACTGTGAGAGTTTGGCTAACTCAAGCTAGGAATATGGAGTGAGAGGGTATGGCATGTCCTTCTAAACACTGTGTTTGGTTGTGCAGTGTACATTTAGCTGCTTGTACTTGGAACAAACCAGTAATATGCTGAAGGAAATCTGAAATGCATGCATTAAATTGACCTAGTTCCCTTATATACCAATATCTTATCTGCGAATTCTCAGTCCAGTAACATAACAGTAACAGAACAGTCTGTATTTGAAAGCATGATAAAGGATTGTACAAATGTAGGCTAGTTTTATCAACACTATTTTATCTGGGTTTATAAAGAAAGTCCCAATACAATGAAAATCATTAGTGCAATCAAGTCCTTTATGAATTTTTCATTACATTTTCAGCAGCATGCAAATGGTAGTGTGCTGAGTGACTTAAGGAATATTAGTCAAATGAACTGTTTGTGGCCTTTGATTTCTATTCTGAGTGATTGGGTTGTATCTTTGGATAGAGCAATCAGCTAATAAACCCCTGTTTACAAAAATTTTACAGTGATGCCAGGATAATCTTGATACCATCAGGAATTATTTATTTAGCATAACCAAGCATTCTAGAAGTATGTTTATGCATGAAATTATTTTAATTTGGAAACTTTTCTCACTTTGAATTATGAGAAATAGTATAGTATATAACAACAGTAATGCATTTCTTGTTGCCATCATCCCAGGAACCTGGAAAGCAGGAATGGGCTTCTCTGCCCAGTTCTAATTTGTTCTCCCCACCTAAACAAAGGCACCTCCTTCCACACCTTTGGTCCCCTTGCCTCATAAAGTGCTTGCCATGCACCACTTGTTGAAATCTTGCACAACTAAGGGGCATTTTACTGTGCTCTGGAGTATAGAGAGAATTCAGGAGGCTATTAGAAGGGGAAAGAGGCAGAAACAACCAGAGGAGGAAGTAAGGAGAAATTTCTGGGGAGCTGAGAAGGAGGTCAGCAAGTTGGAGGGTGTCTCACAAGAATGGAGTTATGCCTCATAGCTGCAGAATGCCCAAGGAAATGGCAGAGCCACAAGGAAGAATCTGCTAGGTGCGAAGACAAAGGCCCATTCCTTTGCCAGACTTGCCTGAGATACCATCTGAAGAGGGATCCTGAGAACTCTGCATGTGAGTGACTCTTAGAGCTCAAAGAGCAGGAGCCTTTTCCAGGGTCTGGGCCACCCTAGGTAAAAAGTACCTCTATCCTCAATCCAAGGAGCAAGATCGAATTTCCTAGTAGATGGGAATTGGAGCAGATTACTATTTAGAAACAGGAAGAAGGGAAGGAAGGAGGAGAGGAGAGGAGAGGAGGGGACGGGAGGGGAGGGGAGGGGAGAGGACGGGAGAGGAGAGGAGGGCAGAGGAGAGGAGAACAAGAAAAGGAAAAATGGACGTGGCGGCACACCTCTGTAATCCCAGGACTCAGGAGGCTGATGCAGGAAGACATAGAGTTTGGGGTCAGCCTGGGCTACATAGCAAGACTCTGTTAGAAGAAGAAGGAGAAGGAGAAAGAGGAAGAGAAGAAGGAGAAGGAGGAGAAAAAAAGAGGAGGAGTAGGTGGAGAGGAAGAGGGAGGATAAGGAGAAGAAGAGGAAGGAGGAGGAGAAGGGGAGGAAACTGGCATTTATGTTTTATAAAAATTGATATTTATCTCCTCTTGTGATGTTGAATACAGTGTATATCTAATACAAACAAAGTACCCCTCCCTGGCTTCTTAAGCAGTATATGAATTTGATTTAACTTTGTCTGTTCATGAACTTTACATGCATGTGTTATATTTACCCTAACAAGAGTATAACATGACACACTGCTATTTAAAAGTATTGTGTTTGCTCTGTACAATTTTTCCACAGATCTTCATTCTTATGCTTCTTCTTAGTGCTACCAATAAGCAGTCCCCTTGAAAGAGGGTGCTAGACAGGAATAAAGGGGATAACGGTTCCTCTGTAGCCATCTACTCCTTAGCCATCTCCTTCCCAGCCACCTGAGACACGAATATGGGTATTGGCTTCCTCCAACAAAGGCCTTGAACTGGTGGTCAGTGCTTCCCTGATACATAATATACTTGCTAGGAGATAATACCCTTTCTCAGATAATGTGCTCAGTGACTCGTAGTGTCTTTTCAAATGGTCTAACCTATAACCAGAACTCTGTTTACATATGAAGGCCACAGATGCCTCCATGCCAAGACTAGGGAAGGAGATTTTCATTTAAAGCAGGATCCCTTCAGCAATAAAGAGAAAGACATGTTTCCTTCCCTTCCTACTTCCTTCTTTTCTTTCCTTCCTTCCTTTATCTCTCTCTCTCTCTCTCTCTCTCTTTCTTTCTTTCTTTCTCTCTTTCTCTGTCTTGTGAAAAAACATGAGGAAGTTTACCTGCAAAGATGATTTGAAGGAAGAGACAAGGAAAAAGAAGGATGATTGAGGGTTTGCCACTGTCTAATAGACAGATGTGTGTACAAAGAGACTGAAGATCAATAAAGCAGAAATAGAAATAGATATGGGTATACAGAGAGGTACAGAAACTGGAAACAAATTCATAAAGATAAAAATACAAATACAGGTCAGATATGTGAAGAATAGAAAGAAGTACACCAAAATGTTAATACAAACTCTCCCTCAATAGTGACTTCATGGGGTATTTAATTTCTTAAATAAAAATTGTTTACTGGAGTGCCCATCTTGTCAACAATAGTAAAGTGCTACTTTTATAGAACCGAAAATATCTAAAATGTTTATGTATGAGCTAAGCATGAATAAGCATGGAGTAAGCACCTATTTCTTTAGCTTAAGATGATAGTATAAACTACGGTTTTTAAAACTGAAATCTAGCTAGCTAGCTATTTGTGTAGTGGCTGTTACTGTTGTTGTAAGGTGCTGTTGACTCATGTCTGACTCACAGAGACCCTATGTACAACAGAACAAAACACTCCCTGATTCTGTGCCAGGCACATGATCTTTTTATGTTTAAGCCCATTGTTGCAGTTATTGTTGTTATCCATCTACTTGAGGTCTTTCTTTTTCTCGTTGACCTGCCGCTCTCCCAAACATGATATCCTTCTTCAGGGATTGGTCCCTACTAACAACATGTCCAAAATACATAAGATGTAGTCTAGCTATCCTTGCTGCCAAGAAGCACCCTGGTTGCACTTCTTCTAGGACAGATCTGTTGGTTCTTTTGACAGTCCATGTTAGTTTCAATATTCTTCTCCAGAACCATAAATCAAAAGCATCAATTCTTCTCCTGTCTTCCTTATTCATTGTCCAGCTTTCACAATCACATGATGCAACTGAAAATACCATGGCATGAGTCAGGGACACCTTCATCTTCAGTGTGACAGCTTTTCAACACTTTAGAGAAGTCTTTTGCAACATCTTTCCCCAATACAATGTCTTTTGATTGGACAATTTCAATCTTTTCTCCATTTACCATGAAGATTATTTGTGTAGGACTATTTGCAGATATGGGAGAAGGATGTGACAATCCACTTCTGAAGCAATCCAGAAACAATCAGCCACTGAAATCCCTGTGACTAGCAGAGAAGCATTGATATAGTGCCAGACATGACACAGTTTTGGGGAGTGTTTTGTTCTGTTGTACATACAGCTGCTATGAGTCCAACCCAACTCAAGGCTACCCAACAACAAGAGCATTTGCAGATAGATAGCTATTTACATATAGGAGTAGGGGGAGAAGCACGTTACCTTTTAAAGGGAAATTAATGCTGATACAGGGTAGAGGTGTAAAATGAATTTTTGGTTATTCACTGTGAACTGCACCAGGTTCTTTTATGGTTTTCCTTTTTAAAAACAGAAAATATGTGTGTACAGGGTGTGCTTATGGATACAATATAATAAATGGCTTTCAGACAATAATTTCTCATGAGTAATTCCTTTTGATTTTATACTGGAATGAAACCTGTAATCTGCCTTCTTTACTTCAATTTTCTCTTGTTGAGCTGATTTACTATTTGAAAAGAGTAAGCAGATTTTCACATAAGGAAGTGTCACCCACCGACAGCATTAGAAAGAATCTTAGTAAGCTAGAGTCATCCAAGAAGAATTCAGCAGCAATGGTTATCTTTGTCTTTCATTTTAAGGAAGGTGGTAAGTAAATTAACCCTTTTTGCTGCTTTTAATATTTCAGGAGATGATTATATAAAAAGACTCATTATCTCTCTCCCCTAAGGAAGTTGTCAGGGTTTTTAATAAAGTATTCTAAGAGGTTTGAATAAGATGCTAATGAGCATGCTAAACTGTATTCACTGCATCAAAAATCCATTTGATTCTTCCATTCTATGTTTACAAATATTTTTAAGACCAATTTTATTAATAACTCCCTTTTTCTCCCATACTGATTGAAAAATCTTTAAAAAAACAAAAAACAAAACAAAACCTTGTAGCTGTAGTGCTGTGGCATCCGATCTGGTCAGATCTCTAAAGCTAACCAGGGTTGAGCCTCGTTAGTAATCGGATGGGAGACTGCTGGGAACTCTGGGTGCTGTAGGCTTTGGAGAAGGACCTGGCAACCCACTCCCCAAAATCAATTTGCCATGCATAGCAGAGAAACACTGACTTCAGTGTTTTGCCTGTTGTATGTAGGGTCACCATGAGTCGTATACCAACTCCAGGGCATGTAACAACAATAACAATTGAAAAAAAAAATCTTAAAGTCTTGAGCTCTGTTTAGTGTGACAAAAAAGCAGTTGCTTTTTAGTATTTAAGTTGCTTTTTAGCAAAAGAAGAGCTTTTAAAGATTGATAATAGAAAGATTCAGCATATTCCCTTTGCAATGACATTTTTATAATATGTGATTTCAGTTGGATATATATACATTAAATATGTATAAAACTATTCATGAGAAATGATTGCTGTTGTTGTTAGGTGCCGCGGAGTCGGTGTCTGACTCATAGTGACCCTATATACAACAGGTGAAATAGTATTGCTACTGCTTCTCTGCTATTTATAGGGTTTTCAGTGGTTGATTGTGTTTTGGGAGTGGGTTGCTGGGACCTTCTCTCAAGCCTACAGCACCTGGTGTTCCCAGGCGGTCTGCCATCCAAGTACTAACCAGGCCTGACCCTGCTTAGCTTCCCAGATCTGACAGAATCGGATGCCACAGGGCTGCGGCTCAGGCAAGAGAATATTAGATGTACATTTTGATGTAAGAATATTTAAAAGTAACCTAAGATATATTTCTAGGGCTGGGATTTAGCTCAGTGGGTAGAGCACTGCACTGCAGTCTCTGAGGTCCCGAGTTCAATTCCCAGCACCGCAAAAATGGGAGAAGGACCTGGCAATCCACTCCCGAGGCAATCCCGAAACAGTCAGCCATTGAAAACCCCATGAGGGTCGCTATGAGTTGGATGCCGACTCGACAGCACCTAACAACAACAACAACAAGATATATTTCTAGATGTTAAATATTTCAGAAAAATTAAATTTATAAATCTTTATTAATAGACTTTTAATAAGCAAAGAAAGTGGCACTAAGTGTTGAAATTTACTTTCAAATGATATATTGTTTAAAATAAGTCATTGATATTCTTATTGCTTTAATTTTAGCTTTTATACTAAGTGATATTATTCTTATTTCAAGAATTATTTGAGAGAATTCTGAGAGCATTATGTTCTGAAGAAATTAAAATTATCCTTGAACTTTTCTTTTATAGTGTGTGATTTACAAAAAGCAATTATCAGACATTTGTAGCAAATCAAAATAAATGCAATTCTAATAAAAAATAGAGTTCATTTCATTTGGAACACAAATTAACAATTAAATGAAATACAAGATTATTTTTCCCTTATATGAATTTCCAGCTGCTTAAGAAAGTTACAGCTTCAGTTAAAAATGCATACACTTTGGCCATGATGGCACATGCTTGTGACCCCAGGAATTCAGGAGGTAGAGCCAGGAGGATCTAAAATTGGAGGCTAGTGACAGCCTATAGACTTAAAGAGACACTCCCTCAAGATAAAAAAAGAGGAGTAAACTATACCATGAGGGTATGGCTTAGTGGTAGAGCACTTGCAAAGCATGCATGAAGCCCTGCGTTCAACCCTCCAGTACTACAAAATAAATATATAAATGTAAAGAAAAAGAAAAGAAAAAGAAAAATGCATTCACAATTTATAATTTTTTTGGATTTCCTCTTCATGAAGATTTGTCTTAGAAAAGTTTCACTAAACTCCATTTTAACTTTCTCAATGGCAATGCCTGAATGTTGTTTTAAATCTTCAATATAACCTCACACAGTGATATTCGTTACTGTTGTTGGGTACCATCAAGGCCTGTCTGAATCATAGTGACCCTATGAGCAACAGAACTAAACACTCCCAGATTCTGTACCAGGCACAGGATCTTTTTTATATTTAAGCCCATTCTTGCAGCCATTGTGTCAGTCCAACTAGTTGAGGGTCTTCCTTTTTTTCATTGATCTGCCACTCTCCCAAACATGACGTCCTTCTCCAGGGATTTGTCCCCTCAATTGTATGTCCAAAATATGTACGATGTAGTGTAGACATCCTTGCTCCCAAGGAGCACTCTGGTTGTACTTCCTCTAGGACAGATTTGTTTGTTCTTTTGGCAGCACATAGTATATTCAATATTCATCTCCAGAACCATAATTCAAAGGCATCAATTCTTTTCCTGTCTCCCTTATTCAATGTCCAGCTTTCACAAACATATGGTGTGACTAAAAATACCATGGCATGAGTGAGGCATACCTTTGTCTTCAATGTGATATCTTTACTTTTTAAAACTTAAAGAGATCTTTTGCAACAGCTTTTTCCAATGTAATTTGTCTTTTGATTTCATGACTGCTGCTCCAGTGGGTGTTGATTGTAGAACCAAGTAAAGCAAAATCTTGAACAACCTCTATCTTATCTGCATTTTTCATGAAATTGCTTCCAGACTGAGACAGACTACGGAAAAGGACATGTCTAACCCACTCTAGGTACAATTAATCATTGAAAGCCCTATGAATAGCAGAGAAACACTATCAGATAGAGTGCTAGAAAATGAGCACCTTAGGTTGGAAGGCATTCAAAAAATGCCTGGGGAAGAGTTGCTTCCTCAAAGAAGAATCAACCTTTCTGACAGGAATGGAGTAAAGCCTCAGGGACCTCCACTTGCTGAAGTGGTGCAACTCACAATGAGAAGAAACAAGTGGAAACATCCATTAATAATTGGAACATGGAATGTATGTAGTATGAATTTAAGAAAATTAGAAATCATCAAAAGGGAAATGGTGCACATAAACATTAACATTTCAAGATTCAGTGAGCTGAGATGGACTGGCATGGGTCCTTTGGGATCAGATAATCATGTGGTCTACTGTGCTGAGAATAACAGATTAAAAAGAAGTGGAGTTGCATTCATCATCAAAAAAGACATCTTTAAAATCTGTCCTGAAGTACAAAGATGTCAGTAATAGAAAAATATCCAAACACCTACAAGGAAGGCTGGGCTGAAATTTAACTCAGCTGGTAGGTCTTTGCTCTGCAGTCTCTGATGTCCTGGGTTCCATTCTTAGCACTGCAAAAATGGGAGAAGGATGTGGCACTCCACTCCCAAGGCAATACTGAAACAATCAGCTATTCATGAGGGTTGCTATGAGTAAGACATGACTTGACAGCACCTAACAACAACAAGGAAAGCCAGTTTAATATGACTATTATTCAAAACTATACACCCACCACTAAGGCCACAAATTAAGACAGGGAAGATTTCTACCAGCTTCTGCAATCTGAAATAGATCAAACATGCTATCCAGATGTACTGATATTTACTGGTGACTGGAATGCAAAATTGGAAACAAAGAAGAAGGCTTAGTAGTTGGAAAATATGGCCTTGGAGACAGAAATGATACTGGAAATCCATGATAGAATTTTGTCAGACCAATGACCTTTTCATGGCAAATGTATTTTTTTCACCAACAGAAATGGTGACTATACACATGGAATTCACCAGATGGAACACAGAGGGACCAAACTGACTACACTTGTGGAAAGAGACAATGGAAAAGCTCAATATCAATTGTCAGAACAAGACCTGATGCTGACTGTGCATCAGACTGTCAACAGTTCATATGCAGGTTCAAACTGAAACTGAAGAAGACAAAATCAAATATTATAATGACATGTGGAATGAGCTGGAGATAGAAAACCAAAAGGGAACAACACACTCTGGTTTTCTCAAGCTTAAGGAATTGAAGAAAAAATTTAAGCCTCCAGCAGCAATAGTGAAAGGTTTTACACAGAAAATATTAAACAACACAAGAAACATCAAAGAAGATGGAGGAGTACACAGAGTCACTATAACAAAAAGAATTGGTGGATGGCCAACCATTTCAAGAGGTTGAATATGATCAGGAACGAGTGGTCCAGAAGAACAAAGTAGAAGCTGCCTTGAAGTAATTGGCAAAACTCAAGGCTCCAGGAGTTGATGGAATACCAAAAGAGATGTTTCAATGAACAGATGCAGCACTAGAGGTGCTAACATGTTTATGCTAAGAGACTTGGAAAATAGCTACCTGGCCAACTGACTGGCAGATATCTATATGTGTGCATATTCCAAAGAAAGGAGATCCGACTGAATGCGGAAAGTGTTGAACCATATCATTAATATCACATGCAAGTAAAATTTTGTTAAAGATCACTCAAAAGCAACTGTAGCAGTATGTAGATAGGGAACTGCCAGAAAATAAAGTTGGATTCAGAAGGAGGCATGGAACCAGGGACATCATTGCTGATGTCAGATATTGACTGAAAGCAGAGAATACCAGAAAGATATCTGTCCATGTTTTATTGACTATGCAAAGGCATTTGACTGTGTGGATCACAACAAATTATGGATAACATTGCAAAGAATGGGAATACCAAAGCACTTAATTTTACTCATGAGAAATCTGTACATGGACCAGGAGGCCATTGTGCAAACAGAACAAGGAAACACTGCCCAATTTAAAGCCAAGAAAGGTGTGTGTCAGGGCTGTGTCCTTTCACTGTACCTCTTCAATCTCTATGCTGAGCACATAATCCAAGAAACTGGACTTTTTGAAGGACACAACATCATGATTGGAGGAAGACTCATTAACCACCTGTATTAGTCAGATGATACAACTCTGCTTGCTGAAAGTGAACAGTGGTACAAGAAATAATTTTCTATAGTTTATTGATATAAGTAACTAGATATGTATCCACTTTAATACTTTCAAAAAGCATACAAAACTATCTATACTATTGGAGTGTTTCTCAGCTCCATATAATACCATAATACAACATGTAGAAACAATCTTTTCTATATATTGTATTATATAATGCTTTGTTAAGCATTTGTCACCTTTTTGCTGTGTTTCTTCTTCAGTTTCAATGCTGGGGGGACTCTATTCAGGTTCCTGAAAGCAAGTTTCCATCTTCATCAGATTTCCACTTGTTTTTAATTATCAATATTTTACATGAATTTAATAAACATCTAGTCCTTACCACAGTTTTATCTCCTTCATTATAAAACATTTTTTTGCTTTTGACTCATATGAGCTTCAGAGAAGTAATTCAATAGTTACCCCCATAGACTCCTCCTTAAAAATCAGTTAATAATAAAGTACGGTGTCACAGAAACATGTTCAGAAATTCCAGTATATGTTCACAGAAAATGTAACCAAGTTATTTCTAGCATTAACTTTTTGTTGTATTTAAAATAATTATTCTTCTTGTGAATTATTGTTTCAAATTTGATTTTTAGCTTGATTTTTAAATAACCTGTCACAAGATAGATGCCCTGGAAGTAGGCTCTGAAATGAAGATGAATGAGCAAGTGTATTATTTGTGGATGCCCTTAGGGTCAAGGGAAGGTGGGGAAGGAGGGACCTAGGATTGAGGAGGGGAAAGTGGATTGTGAGGCAGTCACTGAAGGCCTTCAGGTGGTCTCAAAAGACATTCTGAAGCTCAGAGAACCCTTCCAACTTGTTCTCACTTGGTGCCAGAGGCCAGGCTTTTAAACTCCACATGAGCCTGGCATTGGATGTAGGCCATCTGGAAAGGGGACATGTCTTCAGCAATGACTGTTCCCAGGAGGGGGGAAATCTAGAAGCTGTATAGTGCAGCAGTCCTGGTACCAAGTATATGTGCCCTTTAGTCCTGAAGGCAGATCTGGGTGGCAGGTCTGGTAGTCCATTGGGAGCAAAGCCTACACACATTCAACAAGTTAAATTGAGCTGTTTTGAGCTGAGGCGCACTCACAGCTCTGTCACACAAATCATGGAGCAGATGCTGCTTTCTTTGCCCACCTCTTCGCTTCCCTGACATTTTAGATTTCTTTGCATATTTAAGATACTAACTAGTGATATGCTTTGTTTTCTGATCTTTTGTGTTACAAATCAACATGAAGATTGCCAATAGACTTAAACTGACAGTGGGTCTGTATATCGTTCTCAATGTGTAATTCCTCTAAAAATACTGTAGTAGATCTCAATATAGTTTCTTTGGTGACCTTGTTTAATTTGAATGGACACTTTTAATTAGAGCCTGCAAAATTTCTAAATGTGCCATATGGTTTGCATAAAAGATTTAGAATAGAAGGAAGGATAATTACTGTCTGTGGAATAGCTGAAAGAATGTTCAACCAGCCATCTATCAAATGTGATTCAGATGTAAAAGAAAAACTGCAGCAACAATAATTGGCTTTGAATTACATGTAATAATTCTTTCTGGACATTGTATTTTCTATAGAATTTGTGGCTAAGACCTTAATAAGAATAATAGAGTACCCACCTCCCCCCAAAAAATCCCAAATATATTGTTATTGTGGTCAGACGTAGCTTTCTCTACCACGTTTGTTGCAATTACTTGGAAATACATTAAAACTTTAAAAAAGAGCACTCCTTCCTCTGATTGTAACAAAATTTTTAAAAATCTTCTTTGTGATAAGTATTGAAGATTCTTCCTAGACTTCAAAATTTTAAATGTGAGCAATAAGATTTCTTTGTTGTCCATCTTCAGTTACTGAGGAAATTATACAAAATCCAAGGAATGACATGGATATATATATATATATATATATATATATATATGTGTGTGTGTATGTATATATACATGTATACATGTATATATACATGTCATTATATATACATGTATATATACATGTATGTATGCATATATATATATATATATATAATTTGTTGTTGTTAGGTGCTGTTCAGTTGGTGTCAGGCTCATAGTGAGCCTACAGGCACTTGTTGTTGTTGTTAGGTGCCGTCAAGTCAGTATCCAACTCATAGCAACCTTACATACAACAGGTGAAACACTACTGTCAGTGCTTCTCTGCTATTCATAGGGTTTTCAATGGCAGATTGATTTTTGGGAGTAGGTTCCTTCTCCCAAGTCTACAGTATCTGGTGTTCCTAGGCAGTCTCCCATCCAAGTACTAACCAGGCCCAACCTTGCTTAGCTTCCTGGATTTGATGGGATCAGATGCCACAGGGCTATGCCTGCAGGTTCAGCAGGCACGAGGACAGGTGAACTAGTATGGTTACAGCTTCCTTGCTATTGATAGGGTTTTCAATTGCTGATTCCTTTTTAGGAGGGATTGCCAGGTCCTTCTCCCAATATGTATGTATGTGTGTATGTATGTATGTACGTATGTATGCATATATGTATGTATGTGTATATATACATATATGTATACACATATATATATGCATACACACAAACACACACATATATATGTATATATGTGTATGTGTGTATATGTGTGTGTGTGTGTGTGTGTGTGTGATATGCAGTATGACAAATAGAAATTAATAACCAAGTGCCATCGGTGATTTAAGATCTCCAGTTTTGGGAAACACAGTTCATGTGAATTAAAAAATGTAGGTATGATTTATTCTCATTATAATATGTATAAATAATAAAGAGAAAGTGAAATTTTCTATTTAGTAACCACTTCTACACTTTGAGCTCACTCTTTCTTTTACCTAGATTTAACTACTGCTCTCAGTTCTGTGTATATCTTAGTAGTGTCCTCTAAGCATATACAAAAACACATAACATGTATATAAATATATCTGTGTATAATTCCAGATGTTTAAGTGCATTTACATATATATATGGAGAGATACCTCCATAGATTTATATCTGCATATGGATATATATATATATATATATATATATATATATATATATATATATATTTCTCTTCACCTCTGTCTCCACCTCCTGCAACTTAACATTATGGCATAGACATATTTTCATGCAAGTACATTTAAATAGAACTTTCTATTTTTTTTATTTTGAGATGGAAGTGTGTCTTGCTAAGTACAACAAGCTTCCTCTGTCCTCAAACCTGTGACCCTCCTGCTTCAGCCTCCTGAATAACTGGAATTATAGGCAGTTGACTAAATTGTTGCATAGTATTCCATAGGGTGCCTTTACCATTTTTATTTAACCATGTTCTTTGAAGATGTATTTATCTGATTTATTGTAGTTCATTTATTTTATTAAATAGATGGACAATTTTTATTATTTTATGCATTCCCTTCTAAGATCAGAGTGGTATCTTTTTTCTCATTATTTGAAGCTTAAATTTTGCAAAAGTTTAAATAGTATTCTTAGTTAAATATTTTTAAGACTAGAGTGTTAATTGTAAAATAAATCTTATATTTTTAAAATACTTTTGTATCCTTCTTTTCCATATGTCCCTTTTCTGTGAAGCTGCCTCTTCTCTGCTTTTTCTATTTTATCAGAACTCAAGCCCCTCTGCAACATTGTGCAATACAGAATAGCAAATGCCAGGTTCTTTATAAATAGCTGCAATCCTATAAATTAAAGTCTGCTTCCAAATAAAGTTTATATGTTGGCTTAAACTTCCCATTTTTGAGACATCCATTATAAAAACTTGACCTACTACAGCACATTCTTCCAATCAATGTCCATTCAGCCAGAGCAATAACTGCCTCATAAGCTAAATTAGAGTGCCTTCTTATAGCTGATAATTCTTGGTACAGCCTCTTGAGCATCAAGTGCAAATTTCAAGAGAATCCGTCCCTAGACAAATTGAGCATTATCAGCTTGAATCCAGACAGCTTTTGCTTCTCTTTGAATGTTACCAGCCTGTACTTTTCCATCTCTTTCATTTGTGCTGCCTTTGTGAACCCACAAAATCAAGTGCCAAACAGTACGGGAAGAAAGAGCACAGGGGCTAGACACATGTTTTCTTTACTAAAGCATTTCGGCCCCTACATGTTTCTCTTCCTTGTTCAATTCTCACTGAGAACCTCATCTATGTCTTGTTTGCTTGCCGGCGGAAACTCTTAAATGATAAACCTGAAAATGTGTTGTTTTTTTTTTTACACTATCACATCACATGCTAACAGTGTTCTCCTTTTTTGAATTATGTTGTTGTTGTTGTTGTTGTTAGGTGCCGTCGAGTCGGTATCCAACTCATAGCGACCCTTATAGGGTTTTCAATGGCTGAGTGCTTCGAGATTGCCTTGGGAGTGGATTGCCAGGCCCGTCTCCCATTTTTGCGGTGCTAGGAATTGAACTCGGGGCCTCAGAGACTGCAACGCAGCGCTCTACCCACTGAGCTAAATCCCAGCCCTTTTTGAATTATACCCACCCTCTAAAATTATGATAGACTTAAGTCTGGGTCCATTTGTTGGGATATTTCTAGCATTGGCTAGGTATATTCCTGGCCCCACTGTCTCTTTCAGATTGAAGATGTATCGCTTGATAAGTGAGTTGTTTTATTAGCTCTTCCTTCTCTATTAAGTGAGGTATTTTTTTCAAAGTGTGTACTTTATGTATAGTATTAATTTTTTAACTAATACATCTCCCATGGATATCTACTATGCCTGAGATATTATACTATGTGTTGTGGCTCATTAACCTTTATACCACATAAAAGTGATTGTATGTAGCACAGTCTGAGGGAAAAAGAGCACTAGATTTATCATCAGAAACTGTGGGTTTGGATCTTGTCTCTGCCATTTAGCTGCTGTTCAACCTTGGTCAAATTTTTTAAACTATCTCTGTATCACTTTCCATATGTATCTCAAATGGGGCTGTTAATATACTTTTCACTGGTTTCACAAAAATTAAATGAATGTCAAATCACTATGAAATTGGTTAACACAAATTCTAACTATACAACATTAATTTTCCACACTTAACTGTTCTTAATGAGCTTGTATTTCAGTGGAGGAGAATCCAAAAGTATTTACAAACAGTTATAAAGCAAAGTAGAATGTTCATAAGAGAGAAGGACTGAGAAAATGCTATACGAATTTTCCTAGGACCTACACTATTTCAAGTGGGAGAAACCAAGGAATTCTTTATAGAAGAATTTCAGTGGGGACCTGAAAGGGGTAGAATTTTGGCATGTAGAAATGGAAGGGTCACTCTAGGTGCAGGGTTTTGGGTGAGCCAGGGCAGGAAATTAGCAAAAATTTCCTGTGCAATTTTGAGTGATAAGTTTGTTTGGAGACTTGAGTACAAAGAGCACAGTTGCGAGATTTAAGACAAGACAAAGGTTGGAGACAGAACAAGAACTGACTTGGATATAGGGTTTTTTTTTTTTTTTCTATCCTGAAAACACAAAAGATACAATGAAAGTTTGGAATTTACCAGTATGGTGATATCTTTTGGCAAATAACCAATACATTTTAGATGTGGAGTTACAAAATTCCTTGAGACAGGGATATTTTACTGATGTAATAGAAGAGGCCCAGGTAACCTCTGAATACGAATTTTAGTAGCATGAGGGGAACAAGATGACTATCTTACCAGAGAACATCACAATGAAGCAGCAACAATTACTGTTAGACCGCTGGCTTTTGGAATTGGAGAGGTAGAAGATTGGGAGAAGAAAGTGTGGAAATGGAAAATGAAAATTAACCAATGGCAAGGGAGAGAGGAAGACTAAAGGTGAAGGAAATAGCTGGAGTTACGAAGCCTGGAGGATGGAAATAGAAAATGATGGAAAATGTAATGTGGTAGAATTTACTCTGAGCCCATGGCAAGAAGAGGAAGATGAGTGGAAATAAGGTATTTTGTGACAGAAAGAAGTTAACAGAGTACTTACTAGCTAGCTCAAGTTTCAGAGCAACATAAAAGGGGAGCAGCTCTTAGAAAGTGAGAAGTACAGAGTGACTTTATCATTTAAGGGCCCAGTGCAAAATGAACACGTGTTCACAAAGTAAGGGAAGCCAGGCTCCATGGCACATGCCTGCAATCCCAGTCACTCGAGAGGCTGAGGCAGGAAGATTGTGAGTTCCAATCCAGAGGCAGCGTATGTAACTCAGTAAGGACCTTTCTCAAGATAAAATAGTAAAAACGAGACTGGGGAGTGAAGCTCGGTGGTTGAGCACTTAGCATGTGTGAGGGCCTGGGTTCAACCTCCTAGAACTGGGGGGAAAAGCCAGGAGAAAAATGTTAAAAGTCCTAGAATATAAAATTTTATTCCATGTTCTCCGATCTCTCCTTCTTCCTCTCCTTCTCCTGCCCCACCCTCCTCCTCTTCTCTCTCTTCCTCCATTCCCCCCCTCCTCCCTCCATGCCATGATATTTTTCATTTGCCCTTGTACTCCTTGGTCATGAGGATATTCATACTACAGGATTGTGGATACTCACATGTACACGTGAGCCCCGCCCTGCAATCAGTACATGTGTACCTAATGGGCACAATGACCTCACTTGGGGCTGGAAAGTCAGTGTACACTTCCTGTTAGCTTGTGCCCCAGCCACCACGGATGGAAGAAACTCCAGGTACACTAGGACTTATAATAGTGGATTTACTAGAGGTGGGGACAGCTCAGGCTAGCCAAATCATCCTTCAAATGTACTACACTGCTGCCAGCTTAGAGTAGGGCTGACCACTTCCATAAATGCTATGATATCCTGAAGAACTTTCACTACCCTGACCCTCTCCCAAGTGTGTTCAGCACCCCTGAGGGGTGGGGGAGCAAAGAACAGCAGTGGTCACTGGGTGGCAGGGAAGAGGAGGAGGATACTGGGCAACCTTGAACAGAAGGGTCTGGTAGGAGGTGCAACTGTATGTAAGCTGATGCTCCCAGTCCCTAGTACACGCTCCATTGTCTGCCTCCTCACATATTGCACATTCCAAGATAAAATTTTAGCTCTTTCAAGATGGCAAGCACCAGACCTTATGCACTGAGCGTGAGACTTTCCAAGTTAGGGCTCCCTGAAGTAGCACTGGTTACTCGTGCATGAAATCAGCACTGTGTGTGTAGTGGGGAGAGGCATATAAATCTTAGAGTAGCCACTCTGCAGAATTCGATAGCAAATCAACGTGAGCAGAATGGTCAATAATAGAATGTTCGATAATGCTGTATTTGGTTAATGTCTTTGGAGATAAAGGAGAGTAGTGGATAGCAGAACCACATGATAGTACTAGTTAGTTCCAAGGTACTTTTACTTTAGTGGAGCCCTTTCTCCATTGAGAAAAAAAAAAGTCAAAATGTCTATCTTATGACTACTTTGGTATAAAGAGACATGTTAATGTTATAAGAAGCAGAGACAACATAACATAAAAGCTTATTTTTTTCTCTTTATTTCAACATATTAAACCCTACATGTGGACTTCTGATACTACTGTGGGTCCTAGGCAGAGTGCCTGGCAAATGGAAAAGCTGGCTCTGGAGGAGTACGGGCATCATTTGGAAATGGTAGACCTCAGGTGGGATCAGGGTGAAGGATTCTGGAGGCCCCTGGAAAAGCATGGCACCTTGACTGGATGTGTATGGGGGAAGTTGTGAGGGCCAGACTAACTTTGCCAGATGGGGATCTGGGGCCACCGTGAAAATGGACTGAAAGAGTCCAGAGGAACAAGGGGGCTTAGGATCAGACTAGGAAACAGTCTCTGTCTTATAGTGTTAAAACTTTCAAAAAATTCAATGCTTTCATCTATACATAAAGGCCAGTGAAGGGCAAAGACTATTTTTATGTTTAATTTTATTCATTTGATTTGTTATATTTGCCATATGTTAATTTCTCAATAAATAGTTCTCTAGAAACAAATTTTAGACAGAAAAGTAATTTTAGATAATTCTTAAGATTTAGAAAGAAAAGATCTCTAAATTATTTTCTCCCAGTTCCAATTTATTTGACTAGAATTAATGAAGGAAATGTGAAAAAGGAATATTGTTTTGTTCTAGTTGGGACATTGAAATATAATCAGTGCACCATTTTTTGTGAGCACTAACTTTAGGCATTTGAATCCAGCAAATTTATGCTTAATTTACAGGTGCTAATATTTCTGAGATAATTTAAAGCAATATAGGATCAGATTATATATGAGCTATTTTATAATAATAGAAGTCACTTTTAACTACAGGTTAAGTGGCTACATTAAAAGGGAATACAATTATTTTAATGGATTTCTAATTAAATGCTTAAATTGTACATAGTTTAGAGGTGCACTTTAAATTAAATTGATCTTTCTTGGAGGTTTGGTTGAAAGCTGTGGGGGGGGGAGAAACAAAGAAAGGAAAAATAAAACCCAATTAAAAATTCTCTTTTTAGTTTTTATAAACATCAAATAAGAGAACTATAAAGAACAAGAAAATGTAATTAAATAATGAATAAAAAGTACAGACATTTCACTAAAAGGAAAGTGTAACTTTTATATGCAAACAAAACATTGTCAATATAGTGCAAATTTTTAAAGGTGCTAAATTTACTAAGTAATTTATTTAGCAAAATATTACATTGTTTTATTTGTACTATCTTGTTTATAAATTTTTATATTTTAAAATAATTATTTTACTCTGGTGGGAAAAATGTCATAGAGTTATCTAACCTCAAAGAACAGGGGGAAAGGAGAAGGAATACAAAGCAGGAATGCAAAGACTCAAGAAAGATAATCCGGGAGCTTCCTGCAGTTGAAAATGTTTGATCAGAGTCTGAATAACCATTTATCAAAAATGTTAAAGAAGGGACTCCCATAGTGAGTAAAGGTCTGGAGTAGCTTATCTTTTAAGATCCTTTCAAATTCAACTATTAGGTAAATCAGTGACTCTTACATGTTTTTAAAAAGTCTTACTGGATGGGAAAGAGAAGTGACATAATTTTTAACTCTCTTCATGAAAATATAAAGTAAACCAAAGATTCTTGTAATGTACATAAGGAGCAATTTCAGCCATTATCATTAATTTGTCATTAAATCATAGTCTATATATGATGCACAGAGTAAAGGAATAAAATGCTCATTTTTAAATTACTTGGGAGCTTCCAATATACAAGTTACTTTAAGTCTTGGATGTTAAGTCTGTGCTTCTCAATGCATGTTCTTTGGAATATAGCGTCAGAATCACCTGGAGAGCTTGCTAAAAGGCAGATTCCAGGACTCAGAAGCTTGGTGAATCAGAATATCTCAGAATTCTATAAGTTTTGGTAATAGAAACTTTGAACAAATTTCTCATGTTATTCTTATGCACTGAAGATTATGAGCTACTTATATGCTACTTATTATCCCCTTGAAACTCAAATGTTATCCAGGACCAGCAGCATGGATATTACTGGGGGGTTTGTCAGAAATGCAAATTTTTACCGTACTCCACATCTATCCCCCATGTGTCTGTTAGCTTGTCATGCTGTGTGGGCTTGCCTGTTGCTGTGATGCTGAAAGCTATGCCACCGGTATCTCAGATACCAGCATGGGCACCCATGATGAACAGCTTTCAACTGAGCTTCCAGACTAAGACAGACTAGGGAGAAGGACCTAGCAGCCCACTCCCCAAAACAATTAGCCATTGAAAGCCCTATGAATAGCTGAAAAGCACTGTCAAACACAGTGCTGAAAAATGAGCCCCCCAGACTGGAAGACATTCAAGAAACAATTAGGGAAGAGTTGCCTCCTCAAAGTAGAATTGACCTTAATGACCTTAATGATGAAAATAGAATAAAGGCCCTGGGACCTCCTAATGCTGATGTGGCAACAACTCAAAAGAAGAAGAAACATAGTGGCTGTAACATTGGACTCAAACATAAAAAGATTGTGTCCATGGCACAGTGTTAGTGTCTCATTCTGTTGTACATAGGGTTTGCTATGAGTTGGATCTGACTTGACCACACCCAACAACAACCACAACCACACCGGCGGAATGAGTTTCTTCATTTTAACAAGATCCTTAAGTATTTTGTATTTATGTTGAAGTATGGGAAGTCCTGATTAGACTAGATTCAAATGGTGACAAAATAATTGATCTATTTCAAATTACTATGTAATTAGTGGGGGTAGAGATCAGCTCAGTTGATAGCTTGCTTGCTCTGCATGTTGAGGCTCTGAATTTAATCCCCAGCACCCCCAAAAATGGCAGGAGGACCTGGCATCCCACTCCCAAACAATTAGACATCAAAAACCCTATGAAGAGCAGAGAAGCACTGACATAGTGCTGGGCATGGTCACTGTCAGGGAGTGTTTTGTTCTGTTATACATAGGATCACTCTGAGTTGGACCAGACTTGATGGCACCTAACAACAACATGTAATTAGTAGTTTATTCAACAAATATTTATTGAAAATAAACACAAAAACAATTGTTAGAGATGAAATGACAGACTGTATCGACTCTGATAGAATCAGCAATTATGACATCACTTGGTAAGTGTATTGATAGAAATATACCGAACAGTCTATGCAGTATCATGGAGGCCACAAAATCAGCTTTCATCAACTTTGCATTTGGACTGAGTTTTAAGAGATTTTTCAACCAGAAGGAGATTGGGCAGCAAAATACATCCCAGGAAGAGGAAAGGCCATTTCCTATGATGAGAGGGAATTAAATGCATAGAGAAATGGCAAATAGAAGTAGGACATAAGACACCCAGTGCTGGACTCTAGGATCCAAAATTAGTACAGATAATGAGTAGATGTGTGAACATGGACATTTGTCTTAAATTCCATGTACCTCATCTATAATTTGGGGCTCCTACTAGTGTCTACACCTACAGCCATAGCCCAGTGACATCCAATCCTGTCAGATCTCGGAAGCTAAGCAGGGTCGGGTCTGGTTAGTACTTGGATGGGAGACCGCCTGGGAACACCAGACGCTATTGGCTTGGGAGAAGGACCTGGCAACCCACTCCCAAAAATCAATCAGCCATGGAAAACCTTATGAAAAGCAGAGAAGCAGTGACAATAGTGTTTTACCTGTTGTGTGTAGGGTCACTGAGTCAGATACCAACTTGATGGCACCTAACAACAACAAACTAGTGTCTAAGGGCTGAGGTTCAGTTCAGTTGGTAGAGTGCTGCTCCACACTCTCTGAGGACCTGGGTTCAATCCCCAGCACCAAAAAAACAGGAGATAGACCTGGCAATCCATTCTCAAAGCAATCCCCAAAAAATCAGCCAGTGAAAGCCCTACAAGGGTTGTATCAGTCGGCACTAACAATAACAACTAATGTCTACTTCACAAGACTATTGGGAAATCAAATGAGAAAATATGACTTCAGTGCCTAAAGAAAACGTTATCCAGTTCTCAAGAACTTTTAGTGAATAACTTAATTAATTCAACATGATCACAAGGTAGGTGTATAGGAATGATGGGAAATAGAAGGACAATTAAAAAAAATAGGTTTACCTAATGGTTGTTGTTGTTGTTAGGTGCCATCGAGTCGGTATCCAACTCATAATGACCCTCAGAGGATTTTCAATGGCTGAGTGCTTCGGGATTGCCTTGGGAGTGGATTGCCAGGTCCTTCTCCCATGTTTGCGGTGCTGGGAATTGAACTCGGGGCCTCAGAGACTGCAGCGCAGTGCTCTACCCACTGAGCTAAATCCCAGCCCTTTACCTAATTACCTATCCAAAATGAACAGTTAATTAACTTGGCAGTAGAAGACATCAGGGACCTTACAGATCCCATTAAGGAATCTGGAGGCAAAATGAGGGGCTGAGGAGAAGACTAACACCTGGAGGAAACTGAGAGGAAGAGGAGTCCATGAAAGAGCCTAGAGTAGGTAGATTAGACTGTGGGGGACATTGGAGTCAAGTGTGTCCAGGAAACCAAGATGAGTATGACTCAGAGAATGTTCAGCAATGTGCAGTGGTGATGAGATGGATTAAAATGATTAGAAGAGATCAATATTTGTGCCTATTCCCAAGAAAGGGAATCCCATCAAAAGTGGAATTATCAAATGATATTAACACCACACACAAAAATTTTGCTAAAGATCAATCAAAAGTGAATGCAGTAGTATCCAGAAAGGGAACTGTCAGAAAATCAAGCCAGATTCAGAAGAGGGCATGGAACCAGAGACATCATTACTGATGTCAGATGTTTGTTAGTCAAAAGCAGAGAATATGTATGTTATCAAAAGCAGAAAATATGTATGTTTTATTGACTATGAAAAGACATCTGAATGTGTGGATCATAACAAATTATAGACAACACTGCAAGGAATGGGAATAACAGAGCACCTAATTGTGCTCATGAGGGATCTGTACATGGACGGGGAGGCAGTCCTTTGAACAGAACAAGGAAATGCTGCTTGGTTTAACGTTGAGAAAGGTGTGCATCAGGGCTGTAACCTTTTACAGTACCTCTTCAATCTCTATGCTGAGAAAATAATCTGAGAAGCTGGTCTTTATAAAGAACACAGCATCATGATTGGAGGAAGATTCATTAACAACCTGCACTATGCAGATGACACAACTCTGCTTGCTGAAAGTGAAGCAAATCTGAAATATTTACTGATGAAAATCAAAGAACACAGTCATCAATATGGATTGTGCGTCAACATCAACAAGACAAAAATCCTTACAACTGGGTCAACTTCATGAAAAATGGAGTAAAAATTGAGGTTGCCCAAGATTTTGATTTATTTCTTTCTACAATCAAAATCTATGAAAGCAGCAGTCAAGAAATCAAAAGATGCATTGCATTGGGAAAAGCTGTTACAAAAGATCTCTTTAAAGTGTTGAAAGGTAAAGATGTCACATTGAAGATGAAGGTGCACCTGATTCATGCCATGGAATTTCAGTTGCATCATGTGGTTGGGAAAGTTGGACACTAAGGGAGATAGGAGAAGAATTGATGCTTTTGAATTATGGTGTTGGAGACAAATATTGAATATATTATGGACTGCCAAAAGAACCAACAGATCTGTCCTAGAGGAAGTGCAACCAGAGTGCTCCTGGGAGGCAAGGATGGCTAAACTGCATCATGTGTATTTTGGACATGCAGTAAGGAAGGACCAATCCCTGGAGAAGGACATCATGTTTGGGAGAGTGGCAGGTCAATGACAAAAAGGAGAACCCTCAAGTAGATGGATTGACACAGTTTCTGCCACAATGGGCTTAAACATAAATAAGATCATGTACCTGGCACAGAATTGGGGAGTGTTTAGTTCTGTTGTACACAAGGTCTCTATGAGTCAGACGTGACTTAACAGCACCTAACAACAACAACAACAACAACAACAGAAATGCTTAGTGGTTTTGGCTGAAAGTTTCTTGGTCACATCTCCAAGAACATCTTCAAAGACCTCGTCATTTAATAACCAAGAAGCAATGGATTAAGGAGGGAATGTGTAACAAGGAACTGGTGGTATAGATGGGACAGTTCTTTTAAAAAAGCAAGACTCTAAGTTGGGTAGGATTTAAGAGAGAGGGATATTAAAAATATAGCCAAAATATTTTCCCAAGTCATTTCCCTGGAAAGCTAAGAGGAATGAAATTCTAAATATAGGTGGATTTATGGACCTGAGCATTTCCTAGCTTTCTGGAACAAAAAGGTATTACAAATTTACTTTGTACTTCTCTTGCTCTGTTTTTGCTGGAAGAAAAATGTTATGAATTTAATTTTTAATAACTCATCTTTTATTATATATCTTATTGGTATATAACTATTTTTATCAATGCTCTCAGTAAATATATTCTGTGTATTTGGCAATGCAATAAAATGACTATTTGGGGGAGAGGTCTGAAAAACATTTCTAAATGGAAGGCAAAGTACCAGTTTTAGAATGGTCATGTAAGGTCCAGTTAGAATAAGCATACCACCTATAAGAATAAACTCAATGTTTATGTGCTTATTTATTTATTATTTTACAAAATTACCTGAGAGGGTAGAAATGGCGAGGTTCTAGAAGGAAGTTAAGGTAGAAGAAAGGGATAGAGTGAGATTCCCATTTTTAAGACTTTTTAGCTTGAAGATAGGCCTATACCTGCACATTTTTGGCATAGAAAAATTAGCAGAGAGTCTTGTTCAGGAGAGTAGTGGAGCACTAATCAACACAGGAAGCTACACAAGGCTGGAGAAAGGAACACTGAGAAATGCTAAAGGGAGCAAACAGTTCCTGACAGTGTTCACACAGTGAACAGGAATAGAGCCTCTTCTCAACAGACAGGATGGCAAACTTCACAATGCATGAAGCACTGGCCGAATAACCAAACTCTTCCCTCAGCGCTGGTGAATTATTGGCCCCCGACTAGACTGTTTCTGTCTTATATGACAAGTCTTAAAAGTAAGGGTCCAACGAATCGAACCCCTCTCAAGTAACATCCTCATACTCATGAGCAAGGCTCAATAATATGTATACGAATACAAAGCTATCCAGAACTTGATGATAAAATTCACAGTCTAGAATCCAATCAAGAATTAGTAGCTATACAAAGAAACATGAAAGTGTGACTCATCCTGAAGAAGAAAATCAATCATTCAAGTCTGAGGTAAATGATATGTTTTGAACCAGAGGGTAGGAAAGCAGTAAGATTTAGTTATTGTTTCTAAGCATGGTAATAGAAACTCTTGCTATTCTCACAAAAGAGAAAGTACAGTTGTTCATATTTCCTAATCTTTCCTGAAAATTCTGTCATCTCACCTGCCAAGGAAAAAGAAAAGGAAATTTTGCATTATGGGAAGATAATTTGAGGAGTTTATCAGATTTCCCCAAATAATATGCCATTAGGCATACATAGTACATTGTTTGTTGTTGTTATTATTAAGTACTATCAAGTCAGGTCCTACTCATAGTGAACCTCATAGGGTTTTCAATGGTTCATGGTTTCGGGATTGCTTCCAGAGTAGATTGCCACGTCCTTCTCCCATTTTGGGGTGCTAGGGATTGAACCCAGGTCCTCAGAGAGTACAGCATGGCACCTCTTTTTGTAAACTGACACTAAGATAGATAATTTATTATGACATTTTACTGAAGGGGAGACTTAGCTTACATTTGGATAAAACTCACCCAAAATTCATAGAAAGAGGCAGGAGAGGAAGGAGTTAGGACGATGTTGATCATGGCTGTGTAACTGAAACATCCAGATGTGGCCCAGCTTTCAGGCAGAGTTGGACCCAGGCATTTACACACTGTCTTCAGAAGGCTCTCTTTCATTTCCTAATTCTGCCTTCCACTGGGTTGTCAATATTCTCCAGGAGGCTCTCACTGTCAGCCTTCACTGTTTTCATTATAATTGGTGATTCCACAGAAAAGATAGTGCTTCCTTCCTCGCAGTTTTAGCATTACAACCTTGGTAGCATTCTGTTTATTTGTCTTAAGTCACCTGCCCTTCCCTTGATCTACTTACTGTGGCTATGGCAATGAAGTCCTCAGCTTCTCCCAGCCAGGCTTCCTGTGCCCACCCTATGGTCTGGTGGTGATAATCAGGGGCACAGGAGTAGGATTGTCCCCACTTTATCCCAGCTCTGGAGAGAGGATTCCTGATTGCAGAGAAAGAGGGAAACTTCTGTGCATATAAAAACATTACTAAATCTTTTTAGTGTCAATACTGATGCACCATTATTACAGTTTCTGTCAAACTCCCATTCTTGGTATAAATTATAAGGTTTCTGGATGTTATATAAAAAAAAAAAAAAACAGTTCACTCTAGCTAACTTGACCACTTCAGTTGTGATGTGGAGTAGAATCAGTTAAAAGGGAGGAGGATGAATTGGAGGTCCCGGGAGACAGGGAAGTTGGTTCCTGATCTCCTTTTCTGAGTCTTAATTTCCAGCTTTTGGTTCCCTGTCCTGGTCCCCCAGCTGCCCAGTGGTGTAGAGGTGTGGGAGGCCCTGACTTGCCTGTCTTTCCCTCCTTTGCCTTGGAGAAAGCTAGCTATACACTGACTTTTCTAGAAGAGACTTCTATATACTATAGAACCCACTGTGCTTCCTGTCCCATATCCTAATCCCTGGGGAAAGATGCACTTTCCAAACAGTGACCTCTTGAATACTCAGGCTCCGGATGCCATTCACCCTCAAACCAACCCAGTTTACACCTCGAGAGTTAGGTATTAGAGATTTTCAGGGAGTCTTTGAATAATATCTAGATCAATTCTAGTTATCTCAAGCAAGTGAGCAGTCACCCAGGCAGCCATTATTCATCATCTGCATCCAATTTCCAAGTCCTGCGTTGGTTTTCCTATCTCCTATGGGTCCTCTCTTTCCTCCCTCGATGTGTCCCATTCCCCATTCGTTTAGGAAATATCTACTAATCACCATCTAAATGTGGCAGTCATGACTCCGAGGGAAAAAGGGACAGTAGAACCACTCACTTTCTAAAAGATAACAATCTCTGAGAAACATGCCATTCATTTTCCTAGGGAGTGAACTATGATTTTTGTTCAAGATTTCCATTTCTCCAACCCATTGCCCAAAGTTAATACCTCATCCACTCCTGTAAATACCATCTCTAGCTGTTAGCCCATAAATGGTTAGGCTCCTCCTTGAGATCTACAAGAGAATAAATGCATTTTGGATCAAGTTCAAGTGGAAGTAGAGAAAATTAGTTAAGCACAACCAAGTATATGAATTTTTGCTCATGCTAAGTTTTATTGGCTTATCCACCTTCCTTTGCCTGTCTTTACCTAATCCTATGAAGCTCAAAACAATTTTACATATCATTAAATATGTTGAATAAATGATTATGGTAGGCATTTTGTATATATTTTCTTTACTTTCTGTTCCTGACCACAGGGACACTATGATAACAACACTGTAGCACAATATAATAGAGCTTTGTCACACTATGGACAACATGGAAGATATTCAGTCATGTTATAGATAAGGCAGTAATATAATAAATCCATGAATGCATGACTTTAGCAGCACTCTTTCCAGTAAGGAAGAAAGAATAGGCTATTCTGGACTTGGAAAAAATCAAAGAATTAGTATTGTCAAAAGGCTAACTTGGATCCACATTCTTTACTCTAGGAAAAAAGTCCTTATAATTACCAAAGCCACCAGATTATTTACCATGCCAGTATTATTTGATTTTTAGCAGTATTGGTACAGTTTTTTTATTCCTTCTAGAAAACACTCCCCTACTTGGGAGCCAAGATTCTACAAGATCTTACTCCCCTATTTTCTCTTAGTCTATTTTCTTAGTCTCCTTTGCTATCAATTTAGCTCTCTTTTCTTCTGTCAATTTAGTTATTCATCACTTATCCATTCATTTAAATACTTTTTCTATAAATATTCATTTTGCAACTATTATGGGACATTCATTTAAAGTTTTTTTCAATAAATATTTATTTTACAACTAGTATGGAACAAGCACTAAAATAGAAATTAGAAATAAAATTATAAGCAAAACAGATACCATTTCCATCTCTGTCCTCAGAAAGCTAATGATGTAAATGGTTGGCTGTCTGGGTTAGCTATTTAAGTCCTTGCTGTCCTTTAAGATCGCACGAAGTCATGCTATCATGACATCTTTTCCTTCTTCCCTTCTGAGCTAGCACAAAGAAACAGATTGTCAAATCCAACTCAGCTGGATGAGAGATCTACCCCGTAGCATGCTTTATTAATAGAGAATGTTTTGCTAATAAATGATCAACAGACATCAGTAGAACAACGACAAAACAGGAAAAAGCTCTGTGGATTGCCAGGTCCTCCCATTCCACAACAGCCCTGTTGTCTATAACCAACAGAAGTAGCTGACCTTCCCTGTGGCTTCTATTATGTAAACTGCCAAGAACTAGGTAAGGCCTGGAAATTCACCTTTCTTTTATGCTGAGAATCTAAGCTGTTCCTATGTCATGGATGCTGACAGAAGACATGAGATTCCGAGGTAGGAAACAAATGGTTTTATTGCTCATGGTAAAAGCAGGAGCCAGAGTTTCATTTGTTTATTTCCCCCATGTTCCCCTAAATCTCACAGCAGTGACAACAAAGGACACAATCATAGATACCTGTACATACCATCAGGGAAATACTGAGTTTTGGGAATCCATTTCTGTTAGAGACAGTGGAAATAAGTGTGTTCTTTTCTTCAAGAGAGATGCTAGCTCATCTCTCTGTAAATACAACCCTGAAAAATGGCTTGGGTAAAGAATGGTCAGGACCATACATTCTTAGTACACCCAGCAGAAATGTGTAGGGTCTGTGGACTGTGGGATTCTCTCCCACATATACCTTCTATTGTTGTTGTTGTTGTTGTCAGGTGCTGTCAAGTGGAGTCCAACTCATAGCAACCCTTTGTACAACAGATAAAACACTACCTGACACTGTACCATGCCCAGCACCATTGTCAGTGTTTTTCTGCTGTTCATAAGGTTTTCAATGTCAGATTGTTTCAGGAGTGGGTTGCCAGATCCTTCTGCCTAGCCTGGAGCACCTGGTATTACCAGGTGATCTCCCATCCAAGGACTAACCAGGCTGACCCTGTTTAGTTTGTTGTTGTTGTTGTTGTTGTTAGGTGCCGTCGAGTCGGTATCTGACTCGTAGCGACCCTCTGTACAACAGGAGAAACACTATTGTCAGTGCTTCTCTGCTGTTCATAGGGTTTTCAATGGCAGATTGATTTTTGGGAGGGGGTTGCCAGGTCCTTCTCCCAAGCCTACAGTTTCTGGTGTTCCCAGGCGGTCTCCCATCCAAGTACTAACCAGACCTGACCCTGCTTAGCTTCCGAGATCTGATGGGATCGGATGCCACAGGGCTACAGCTGTAGGCCTGTTTAGTTTAGCCCCTGCAAATAGGAATAATAGCAGTATCTACTTCATAAGGCTATTTTGTGTAATAAACTGTGAACACACACACACACGCACACACACACATGCACACATATATCATATATTGTTGTTATTGTTAAGTACCGTCTAATCAGGTCCAATTCATCGCAACCGTATGTATAACAGAACAAAACACTCCCCAATTCTGTGCCAGGTACACAATAATTTTTATGTTTAAACCTATTTTTGCAGCCATTGTTGCAATCCATCTAATTGAGAGTCTTCCTTTTTTTGCTTGACCTGTCATTCTTCTAAAGATGATGTCCTTCTCCAGGGATTGGTCCCTCTTGACTACATTTCCAAAATATGTAAGATGTAATCTAGCCATCCTTGCTTCCAAGGAGCACTCTGTTTTCACTTATAGAACAGATCTGTTGGTTCTTTGGCAGTCCATGATATATTCAATATTCACCTCCAGCACCATCATTCAAAAGCATCAATTATTTTCCTGTCTCCCTTATTCAGTGTCCAACTTTCACAACCATATGATACAACATATATATACACATATTTATCATATATATGTAAAACTTAAAGTAATGTATGACACCTATGTGTTCAATAACTTTTAGGCAGAAATGTTATTATTGGCATCCTCTTCTTCTTTCTCAGTATCATCAGTGAAATCCTTGTTCCTAAATCTGATGGGCTAGGATTTAGCTCAGTTGGTAGAGTGCCGCTCTGCAGACTCTGAGGTCCTGAGTTCGATTCCCAGCACCACAAAAATGGGAGAAGGATGTGGCATTCCACTCCTGAGGCAATCCCGAAACAATCAGCCATTGAAAACCCTATAAGGGTCACTGTGAGTCGGACACGACTTGACAACACCTAACAACAACAACAACAAAAACAAATCCGATGGGCACTTTACAGTCTCTAGTTGAATCACATGTGTGGATGAAATTTTCTTTCTTGAGACTTTCTGCCTTGGCTTCCATGATGCCAGACTCTTGATTTTACCCCTACTTCTTTGCATGCCCCTCTTGGTCAGCTTCGTATGCTCCTACTTCAGCCTGCCTTACGTGTTGGTACCAATCCATGTTCTCTATTAGAATCTTTCCTTAATCCACCTGCTTTTGCTTGGTGATATCACCTGACTCTTATGGCTTGAATTGCTATTTATATGGAAATAGCCCAATACCTTTTCACTTAGCAGAAGATGAGAAAGTATCTAATGTGTTCCAAATAATGGGATTACTATTTTGAACAAAAACTAACAGCGCTCTTGCTCTCATGGCATGTGGTGGCTAATGGGAAGCCCAGAGATCAAACAGATAACCACACACATGAATCCATATCAACAGATGAGGTAATAGCTCCAAAATGGAAGGTACTTTTGAAGGAATATAATGCATAAATCTGACTAAGATTGAAGGAAAACTATAGCCTCTCCAAAGCAGTGGTGTATGGGTGCACATCTATAGGATGCATGGATCCTTGCTAGGTAAAGGAAGGGATGATGATATAAAAGAGAATACAGAGTCTCTGAGTAATTTAAAAATTAGTGTTACTAAACTGTAGTAAAAATCAGATCCTGCAGGATCCTACATGCTATGTTAGTGTTCAGTCTAATTTTGAGAGCAATGAGAAGTGATTGAAGACTATAAAACTGTGGCAGGAATCAGGGAAGATGGGAGCTGATCACATTTTGTTTTAAAAACATGACTATGTGCATCATAAAGAGGCTATTGGAGGGCCCCCAGGTGGATGTGGAACGAGCTGTGATTAAGTCATTTCAGCCATCCATGAAGGTCAAATTAGTGTGGTGACAGTGAAGATGAGAAAGTAATAGATTTGACATGTATTGGAAAATAAGTCTGATACAATGAAATTTGGCATTAGATTGGATATGAGTGAAGGAGAGGAAACTGGTGAAGATGACTCCCATGTTTCAGGGCTGTGCATGTCAATAAATAGTAGTTGAAAATTCATCTTGTATTTTTTTCCCATGATCTTAGCACACATTCTCAGTTGCCTAATAGATATACTTAGCATTCCAGCTCACTTGCCCTTCAAATCATTTGTGTTCAAAACCGAACTATTCTTCTAATATCTAAGGTTTCTCTTATGGTGCCATTGCAACCCATCCAATTGCTCAAGGTAACTCACCTTGAATCTCCTCCATCACATTCACTGAACAATTAAGTCAAGTTGTATTCATTTCTTTTCTTTAATTTCTTTTGGATCTTACATCTCACTGTTTATACTGCTACCTTAGGTGAAGTCTTCATCAAGTTTCCTCTGGATTTCATCCTGTCCCTCTAATCTCCACCACGCTAGCACCCATTGTCTGTACAGTAAGGCTGTGACTCCTGAAAACCTGCACAATTGAACCCTAACCACATCTCTAGCGTAATTTTTCCCACTTTAATTCTTACTCTATACACACCAAACTAATTGCATTTTCAGTGAAAGTGCATACTCTCCTCTGGTCCTTAGCAAAAACTAACAAGCTCTTTTATTTTGGGTTCTTAGTATTCTGTCCTTATCCTCAAAAGTCTGATTTGAGCAGAGTGACATGGCACATGCCCATAAATCAAGCTTCCTGGGAGGCTGAGGAAGGAGGCCAGGAAGGAGGAAGGAGGAAGTTCAAGGCCAGAGGCAGCCTATGCAACTTAGTGAGACCCTGACTGAAAATGAAAAATATAAAAGGGGCTCGTGGTGCAGAGGGTACAGCTTAATGGTAGATCACTTTTCCAGCAAGCACAAGGCCCTGGCGTCTAACCCCTGCCCCCCACCATACTGAAAAAAGAAAAGGTCCCATTTGCCTCTTTCCTGAATTAGTAGTTTATTACTTAGTGAATGCCTAGGCTAGAAACCTGATACTTTTTTTGTTTGTTTGTCTTATTTTTTCAGCAAGAGCAGAATTTACGGAAATAGTTATATCCACAGAATTACTTGTTGTTGTTGTTGTTGTTAGGTGCCATCAAGTCAGTATCTGAATCATAGCGACCCTACCTATAATGGGCGACCCTGCATACAACAGTTGAAGCACTATCATCAGTGCTTCTCTGCTGTTCATAGGGTTGTCAATGGCAGCTTGATTTTTGGGAGTGGGTTGCGGGGTCCATCTCCCAACAAAATTACTAGCATTCATTTATTTCCTAGTAATAGGAATCTGCACATCCAGCTACCATAGTTTGTAGCTGCCACGAAAAGAACAAAAGGAGAAAGTAGAGACCAAAGGTTGGGGATGGATAGGTGCAAGAGGATCATTTACTGAGGGACTTCAAGGGAGCCACTTAAAACAACATCTTTACCATCTGTGGTAATCTCAGGTAATCCGTGACTTTATACAAGCAGTTTGACAAATCCTGAACCTTTATAATACAAATGAACCAGAATTGTCACAAATGCCCAAATTTATTAAAATCTTAATAGAATATAAGTTCTCCAATAAATACTACAAGGAATAAGTGTGAAGTATAACTTTTTAGACCCTTGATAAACCATTAGAACAACTTACTAACTTTGTTGTTGTTATATGTTACTACAATAAGTGAAACACTATTGTCAGTGCTTCTCTGCTAGTCATAGGGTTTTCAATGGCTGATTGTTTTTTGGGAGTGGGTTGCCAGGTCCTTCTCCCAAGCTTACATCACCGAGTGTTCCCAGGCAGTCTCCCATCCAAGTACGAACCAGGCCCGACCCTGCTTAGCTTCCAAGATCTGATGGGATTGGACACCACAGTGGTATAGCTGCAGGCAACTTGCTAACTTTGTTGTTGTTGTTATTAGGTGCTGTTGAGATGGTATCCAACTCATAGCAACCCTACGTACAATAGGAGAAACACTATTGTCAGTCCTTCTTTGCTATTCATATGGTTTTTAATGATGGATTGATTTTTGGGAGTGGGTTGCCAGGTCCTTCTCCCAAGCCTACAGCACCTGGTGTTTCCAGGTAGTCTCCCATCCAACCACTAACCAGGCCCGACCCTTCTTAGCTTCTGAGATCCAATGGGATTGGATGCCACTATGCTATAAAATTATCTGAAGGACTTCATTCTATCACACACTGTGGAATTATTAGCAAAATTCAGCAGCTTTGATATATTGAGTGATTACTACTTAATAAAAATGGAGTCACATAGAAAACCCGGTGTTATCTTTATCATACCGTTCAATACTTCATCCAAACCTAATACTTCTGTAATGCAATCTCCAGCAGAAAGTACCACAGGAACATTATTTTCAATCAACAAATTTCTGAGAGCAGCATATTAAAAGGCAAACAGAGGAATAATTTACCTTCCTCTGGTCCTCAGGTAAATGGTCACACAATCTAGGAAAAATATGAAAGAATTATATAGTAACAAAAGCCAAATATTGTTGTCTCAGGGAGCTTTTATGTGCAAAATGCATTTGATAATAATGTGAATTCTTTTAAGCTATTGCATTATGTGACCATCTGGGGAAATAGTTTGGGGGATAAATATAACAGAAAGGATATTAAAAGGAAAAACAGCAGTCATAGTTGATTCTTTTTGACATTCTTTTATAGTATGAAATCCTGGGTCCATATCACAATGATAGTGCTGAAAAAACTATGGTCACTTTATCATCATTTTTAGAAGTGTCCTGGAGTTCCAGCTCTAAGGGCAGGGCTTTCTGTAAGCATCTAACCTGAAGATATAACTGAGAGAATTTTTATAGAAATTGTTTCTTCACATGAACTATACTTGATAATAACATTTTAATGTATTATTGACATTTCTAGTTTTTAACTCTGTTGGGCAGAATCTTGATGAAAAAGAAACTCGCTTGTGATGGCTTCGGCATGAGTGTCTAATATCATGGCAATTTGACCCGGTTTTATCTGATATCAGAGGTATTCCATCAGCAGAGAGCTAAAGTTTTCTTCATGTTTTACAGAAGCAGATCATTTTCATAACAGAGACTGCTAAAACTGTCTTGCAATTATTATTAGAGTGAATATCATGGAAAATATTGGTAGTTTATTTTTTAGAGGTCTTTGGTATTTTTTAAAATATAGAATTTTATTCACTCTAGTATGTATATTTATATATATTTAAGTATTTTGGTCTGAGTATTGATTTAGATATCTGTCATGATTTGGTCTAATCTGGTCAAACAACTGAGAAATTGAGCCAATTCAGCAAACTTATGATCCATGTTATATGTATACCTGAACAAAGGATTATCTGTTTTCTTGCTACCTGGAATATCATCCACTTGCCAACTGCATCAGAATCGCCTTGGACCTAGTTGGAAATGCATGATCTCAGCCCCTAGACTCAGATCTACTGAATCAGCATCTGCATTTTAGCAATTTCTGTAGGTAATTAGAGCCTTAACTACATTAGACATCCTTGGCTCTGACTACATACTAGAATCACATAGCGTGCTTTTAAAACTTTTTGATTCCCAGGCCTATTAAGCAGACCAATTAAGTCAGACTCTTTAAGGATGGAACCCTGGCATTGGTGTTTTTAAATGCTCACCAAATGATTCTAATATACTGCCAGGTTTCAGAACTATCGATTACACAACGCTCACACAATCAGCAAATTCACTATTTTCTGAAAGAGAGAGAGAGAAGAAAGTCAAACCAATTACTTAGTAGTTGGTACCACTCTGTAAATGATCGATTTTTTTTTAACTTTTAATAAGTTTGCTTTGCTACTATGTGAACACAGCCTATTAGATCTCAAACTGCCCAGAAGTGTATTGTATTGTAAATCAAGAGGAATGCTTTACTATCCAAATTAATTTAAAAAGATTTTGTTTGTTTTTCAACTTTGCGTTCTCTTGTCAACCATATTCTTCAGCCTGACAGATGCAAATGCTGAACTTCAGACCTTGTCCATAGTCCAACCACTGCACCTTTGGATTGGCACTTCCCCCCACCCCTGGCTTCTTAGCCACTCAATTCTCATTTTTCCCTCTCAAGCATTCCCTTCTCACCCTAAGCCATGTGGATTTCCCTCCTCTGGCTTCCCATATTGCTCACTACTGTTACTGTGCATTCTCACGTTATGATCTTATATCTTCAGCTCCACTGTTAATAAGATAAAATTATTGGTTGTCAATTTCTATATATAACCTCAAAAACTAGCAATCTATACCATGAACAAGGAAGAAAAAATAAATTAGAGCATAGTACAGGTTGTTGTTGTTGTTGTTATTAGGTGCTGTCGAGTCATGTCAGACTCATACCAACACTTACGGGGTCACTATGCTTATGGGGTTTTCAATGGCTGAATATCTCAGGATTGCCTCGGGAGTGGATTGCCACGTCCTTCTCCCATTTTTATGGTGCTGGGAATTGAACTCGGGACCTCAGAGACTGCAGAGCAGTGCTCTACCAACTGAACTAAATCCCAGCTCCACAGTACAGGTAACCATCACTATTATACTATTTTATAGATTAAAAAAACTGAGAGAGAGGCAAGGGTGGCTGATTAATAAGTTCCAACCATAAGACATTTTCCCCAAAACTATTTGACTCCAAGAACAGAAGCAGTTCAAAGGACTTTTGCTTGGTTGTGTTCATATGTGTGTGAGTGTGTGTGCACACATCTGGTATGTGTGTTTCTAATATGGTATAGCACTTAGTTATAATTCTGGTATACATTAAGAATATGAACACACTAAAACTTACTAAATGAAAACTGATTCTCAAAAAATTTTGGCCACTTCATCTTTAGAATAGACTCAGTAATTTTTATTTCCACTAGCTTTGTATCCTTTGATGAAAAATATTAAGACTTTTTGGTTGAGTCAGGGGGAGGTGGTCAGAATATACTTTTGTCTCTAAAATTATTTTTCATTATACAGGTAATACCTGGATAACTTTTTCTTGTACCAAATAAGAGCATCATCAATATGGCTAAAAGCTCTTTTTCTCATCCCTGCTCTGAACATCTACTCCACCCATGGAAGACATCTTTCTTCTCTCCTCAGAAGTTGCAATTTATATCTTTCCACATATTTTAAGACACTATTTAAATGCACTTAAATATATAAATAGTATATTATCATAATTCTTGATGGTGTCAGTTATTTATCATGTAAAGCATAATATTCTTGGGAATTAATAATTTTGTTTATGTCAAAAATTAAAGACCTGAGAAGGATATCTAAGTCGGAGGTTAACAGAGTTAAGATTCAAAGTTATATCTTAACTCTGCAGAATAGTACCCTAAAGACAAAAAGGTAAAAATTTAGTCCACATACATATTAAATACATGCATAAAGAATAGGCAATAAATGGAGAATTCGGTTTAATATTAGTATATATGAAAAGACCTAGAGGTTTGGTTATCACAGACTCAAAATATAATGAAAATTCTAGTACTTTGAAAAGTCCATAATTCTTATCTCTAAAATAAAATTCCTTTAAAACATCAGAAATTACTCAATAATATCTTATTTTTAAGAAAAATATTAAATCAGGTAACACATGTAAGGCATACCAAACCAGTGGTTTTAAAATGTAGGAGTTATTCTGTGACAATACATTCTTTATACATTTTTTCCTTTTTATTAAAAGAAGAGAAAAACAATGCTAGGTAAATGAAAATGTATTTGCTTCCCTTTAGTCATATCCTTGAGACGTTATTTCAGGACAAATCACTCCTCATAGATGATGAGATTTTTTAGCACAAATAGGTGCAATGATGAGTCATTGCAGTAATGCTCCTTCTCTATTTTGATATCTTCTTGAATAAGGATCTTGCCATGTGGAAATAATTCCACTTGAGAGAAAGGTAACTGTCTAGCAGGGTGACTCATATTTTAGAGAAGAATATTCACACCCAACATTCTTTGCTAGAATGTCTGGAATTAGGGGCAGGGACTGTCAGACCATTCCCTGCATGAACTTTGTGAGACAGATGTCCTGCCATGCTACGCCTCCACCTCTCTGCCAAAAGAAGAGGAATACTTTGAAACCTGCCAAAAGATGTAGATTTTCTTTCCTTCTCCTCTCTTTCCTTTCTTCCTTTCTTCCTGCCTTCCTCCTCCCTCCCTTTTTTCCTTCCTTCTTTCCTTCCTCTCTTTTTCTCTCTTTTCCTTTATTTTCTCTCTTCCTTTTTTCTTTCTTTCGCTCTCTCTTTCCCTTCCTTCCTTCTTTCCTTCCTACCTTCCTCTCTCTCTCTCTCTCTCTCTCTCTCTCTTCCTCTTTTTCTTTTCTTTCTCCCTTCCTTTCTCTCTTCCTTCTCCTCCTCCTTTCTTTCTTTCTTTCTTTCTTTCTTTCTTTCTTTCTTTCTTTCTTTCTTTCTTTATACAGGGTCGTTCTATATAGCCTGGGCTAGCCTGGAACTCAGGATCTTTCTGCCTCTGCCTCCTGAATGCAGAGACCATAACCAGCATTAATTTTCATTGTAAAAAAATCCTCCAAACCAAAAAACGTACAAGTTCTTCATCCACAGATTGCCTGAAAGTCTCTTGCTAGGTTTGTACACATTGTCCTATGATTTTAGGTATACAGATACTGGTTACATAGGGCACAAGGAAGTACAGGTTCTGTGAGATGAAATGACTTTTTCCTAATGAAAAATAAATATTATATTAATTTGTCATCACCGTGACTAATCATAAAACAGAAGTGATCCTAAATCTTGACCTTTTCCATCTTTTCTAAATTAAAGTAACCTCTCCTACAAGCATATTTCAGAAAATGGCATCTGGAATGAGAAGGAAGAAACTAAATCAGTGGAGCAAATATGTTAATATATTTTTAAGTACACCAAACCCTGGTTTTATTTGGATTTATCTATCTTTACTGTGGTGTCAGTCACAACACATGAGAAGAAGATTCAAGGTCTCCACTCCATTACTGGCTTCATTCAGCAGTGTCAGACCCATAATGGGTGTCTAACCACTAGCCTGGGCTTCCCTAGATACAACAGCTCATTGTGATTCTCTCCTCCAGTTTTCCTTCCCCTAGGAAATGTGTGTATCTCAGATCTGTCTAATTAGCCTGTATGTGAAGAATAGAAAATTGTGAGACAATCCCTATGTTCTTGGCTGATGGGCTTTACAAAGCCCAATAAAGGTTCTATCTGTATTTTCTTGTTTACACAGTAGAGAAAATTGGATCAAACAAGCACAGATTTGTGGCAACAGAGATGGTGTCTTTGTACAATATAACACATACTGTGTATCAAAGAAATATTGCGCCACTTCTCCAAAGCTGACATTGGAATGACATTGTAATCCTGGCCATCTGTCTTCCTCCTCTAGATGCCGACCAATGTCCAGTGGCAAATGGCAGCTGCCAGCAGTGCCGTATTAACACTCTGAGCACCTTCCACTGTGAATGTGATACGGGATACAGACTCCATGCAGACAAATGCACCTGCATAAGTGAGTAAATATTAGAACCAGCTTGAAGCCATTTTCAATGAAAATCGATCTGCCTGAGAAGGGATGGAAAGGAAAAGCTTCTCTGTTATGAAAATATCTATAGAAGCTGATACTTCCCACTTAGAATTCTACCTTGTAGAATAAAAAAGAATATTTTTCTATTAAAAGACTAAAAGACAAAAAAAAGATGGGGAAGGAAATACAGAAATTACCATCCACAAGCAAAGCTTGAATATCCACATTGGTGAGTATTTATATCACATATAATTTCTGCCACACTGAGTAAGGCATAAATTTGTTAGTTATTGCTTTTATAAAACAAGTACAGCACAGTTCTACAATGAAGTGATGGTGCTAGGCCTTTATAATTACTAGCCGTAATGATCTCATATCAGACCAGACTTCAAATTGAATTCAGAACTAGATTCATGACTAAAATTTAATCTTCAGCAAGATTATAACAGATTATATGCCAAAGAGTTTGGAATTGCTCAAGCTTAGTTAAAACTATACATATTAAATATAGATTATAATATATGGTGTTTATTCTGCATCAGAATGTTTTTAAAAGTAATTTGGGGGTGATAGGATTATTGGTTTGCATCTCTTATTCAAATATTGAATGACTCTGAATTTTATAAAATTCCCCAAATGAACACACACTGTTTTATAAACAGAAACAAAGGAAGAAAGTTTTAAAATATTTTTATGTATGATCTATAAATGCTCTTTGCCATCTTCACAGAAGTAATTTATGTGAAAGTGATTGTTTTTATTGAATCATGACCCTCAGATGGTATAAAGATGCATTCTAGTTTTAGCCCCATGTCCCTTTTCAAAGTAATTATTATATTAAAAATGTAGTACCCAGTGTGGTGGTGGTGTTAGATGCCCTTGAGTCAGGTTCAACTTATAGTGACCCTGTGTACAACAAAATGTAACACTCCCCAACATTGTGCCAGGCCTAGCACTATGTCAGTGCTTCTCTGCTATTCTTAGGGTTTTCAGTGGCTGATTGCTTTGAGATTGTTCCAGGAATGGGCTTCCAGATCTTTCTCCCATTTTGGTGGTGCTAGGGCTTGAACTCAGCCTCAGAGAGAAGCCCAAGGCAAACAGGTATAGATGTCATAGTCATAGATGTGATTTTGATATGAAAAACCAAGTTATGAGAGTAAAAAAAAGGGGTGGAGGATTGCTTTTCCAATGTCAAATGAAGATACAAACAGAAGTCAGATCCTAATATCTAAGGAACTCAAATATGATGATTATAGCTCCAGCAAGCAGAAGTTGTGGAACAGCACGTGTACATATTTATTTAATGGAACCACCATCTCCTTCTTGTAGGATTAATGGTTATAGCAAAACAATTCCCTTTCCCATTCCTAATCCCAGCTTTAACCTGCCACTATAAATTCTCAGCCACAAAATATTCAGGAGCATCAGGAGTATTGATATAAATGAGGTGTTTATCAATAAAGAAAGGGCTGGTAAATTTTTGTATCTGATGTAAAAATATTTTTCAAAGTAGTGAGTTATATGAATCAATAATATCTGGTCTTTGTGATAAGGCAAAATAAACACTCCAGTTGCCAGCTAAATCTTGTTTGCAGGTATAATTCGTTTTCTAAACCCTAGCAGTTATTAGCTATTTCAATCATTAAGTTTTCATTTTCCTTACCATCACTGCCCTTGAATTTTCCAAGTTTTTTTTTTTTTTTGAGACATCAAGTCAAAAGTGAAGTTGAATAAGGATGTTACAGGTCCTTTTCTGTTTCTATTCTGTAAACTCCAAATCTTATTGTATGCATATGTGGACACTTGCTATGCTTATCTTCCCATGCATGATTTCAACATAGTTGCACAAATGAAATTAATTTTATATAAATGATGAGTTAGTTAAGCGAATGACAAATGTGAATTTCATGACTACAATACTTTCTAAGCTTTAACACCTTGGAAAGCATTCTACTGAAGGTACTGGACTAAGAGCCAAGCATTTGACCATCTCATAGAAATATCAGTGCCTTTCTCTTGTGTATACACAGAAGTTTTGATCTCAGAAATACTCTACAAATCTAAATTGATACAGTTTTCATTGCATCAATGTTGTTAAAGAGAGTCCAAGAAGAATTTAAGCACTTTGTATTTAATGATTGATAAGGTGACCTTAAGGAAAACTGTGTGCTTATTTGTTGTGGAAGAGGACTTTCCTGTGGAGAACTGAGTTCACATTGGTCTGTGTCTTGGGTTAGATTGTAGGAATGGTCATTTTTATTTTAATATAGGGGAAATTTAATTGTCTTATTTTTCCCCTTTTTTCAGTTCTTAGGGATTAAACCTAGGCCCTTGAGCATGCTATGCAAGCACTCCACCACTAAGCTGCACCCCCAGCCACCCCTCCCCCTTTTTCTTAATTTTGAGACAGAATCTTGCTAAGTTAATTGTACAGGTCTCAGACTTGGGCTCGTGGCTCCACCTCCTAAGGCTCTGGGTTTATAGGCATGTACCATAGTGCCAGCTCCCTTGGGATTTTCACCTTGCAGAAGACAGAACAGTGGCTGATGCTAAGTGAAAAACTGTCAGAGATATTCCTTATGATAAACAGCAGAGCCACAGAAAGAAAATGGGGCTGTGGGATTGTACAATTTTACTCGTTTAGACTACTTGAAATTATTTGCCTTCATTTCTTCCTTCTTTTTCTTCCTTTTCCCCATTCTTCACATAAATCACATGTCTGGACTGCTTCTTGTGTTACAGCCTCTGCTACTTTTTATACTTTATCTTAATCAAATTTATAACAAACTTCCTTCACCCCAAACACATGCAGAGTTTCAGATGACTTCATTTCAAAATATGATACAGGAGAATCTCATGAAACTGTTATATCATGACCTTGCCTAACAAGACTATTATATATCTGAGGTGATTGCTTCTCCCCACAACCTCCTTTATATTAAGATTCCAGGCCAGGGTCCTGGACCCCTGTTTCTGAGTAGCACCATTCCTAGCCCACCATCTCTCTCCCAAGAGGTAGCATCAAAAAAGTCAATCTGAGATGTCCCTCAAGTGATGAGCTTTACAGCAAGTGAAAGCAACTACTGGTTGATGGCAAAGCAGAGACGCAACATGGGGAAGCAGACAAGAGTGGAATTCCTGGCAGATTCTCAGTGCTGTTGTACTCTCCATTAATACAGATGTTACCTAGCTTGGAGACCAGCAACTTGGAAAATGGAAACTAGACTTTAGCAATCATCAGAAACACAGACATGTTTGTGTTCATATTCGTTTGTTGATTAGATCTCATCCATGTGCATTAGGGATGGGGCACAGTGGAATCCAATTTGGCATGTTGTAGGGCATGCTTCTCATCGGTCAGGCTCGGATGTTCAGCTGGGAGGTGTGGCCACACACACAGATAACTAAACACAACTCACTCAGGACCCTCAGGTGAGGGGTGCAGACTCCTGCAGCCCTCAGGAACACTGAGAGAGAGGAAAAAGGAACAGCCTCGGGACGCTTTACCTTAGGGGACCATGCAGCTTTTTATTGTCTCTCTCTGCCCTGACAAGGGCCAAGAGGAACCCAAAGTGTACAGTTTACAAGTGTTACTGCTCTTATACTGCCTCAAGGGCAGCAGCGGCTCTTCTGCCTCCAGTCTGGGACTGAAAACTGTCCTCAGCTTAGGCCGCTTGGCACTGGGCCCAAGAGGCTTTCTTCAGCTTGCTGGTAGTCTATCTTTCCTTGAGAGCATTGTGTAGTTGTCCTGGTCTTGGTGGTAATGAGAGATGCTTCCATGTTGCTGGTCGAATCCAGAGAGAGAGAGTTCTTTCTTCATTGGTGGTCAGATGGAGAGAGCGAGTTCTTTCCTCATTAGTGGTCAGATGGAGAGAGAGTTCTTATCTAGTGGGTGGTCCCCAGCAGAGAGAGAGCAAGCTGCTGCACTGCAGCTCCTGTTATAGATGGCTTGAGCCAATCAGCTTTGAGTCCTTTGTTTTCCAACTGTCCAATCAGGTTCGGGGGATTTGTGAAGGGTTTTGTATGAATGTCCAATCAAGCTACTTTCATTTTCCCTGGATTCCTAATTTACAAACCAGATTATCAAAAGCTGTTTTCCCAGTTTTGGGGTTTTTGCCAATTTCCTCCCAATTTTTCCCTATAGCATGTGACCTATAGCAAGTCACTAAGTATTTTTACACTCTGGTTTCCTTATGTGTAGAAATTGATAAAATGGTCTTAAAATTACTTCAACTCTAATGTGCTGTAATTTTATAGAATTTCTAAAATTACTAATTCATTATAAATCATTTACTAATTAAAACTGTATTGGATTATGCATAATAACCATTTTATATCACTCTAATTTTATTTAGAAATGTTTAAAGAACTCAGAATTTCAAAAGGCCAAGTATAGAAACAGTGCAAACATATTGTAATTTAGCTTAATAAAAATAAGTGGGTAATTTAAGTACTTTTTATTGAAAAAGAAGTCAGCACTTTTGTGAAAATACTGTTTGTGTATCATAGAATCATATCTAGAAGGAATTTGAGTAATAATCTAACCCAATCTCCTGTCTTAGAGATAAGAAGTCTGAAATGCAAAGAGATTAAGGGATTTATACTCTAAGAAAGAAAAAGTATAGTTTTTAGGAAAACCTGGCTAATGTCACTTGTACTTCATTTCTTAAATAATTTATGATAAATATAAAAGAGTAGACTAAAAAATAATAAAGGTACTGCTAAGTAGAATTCTTGCATTGTATTTTAATAAACAGAGCTCAGAGTTAAAAATATGTATTTTTCACAATAGATACTGATAAACAGAAACTAAGCATACGAAGAAAGATGGACATGTTGTCAGGAGGGATCAATCCCTGGAGAAGGATAACATGTTTGGGAGAGTGGTAAATCAATGACAAAAATGGAAGACCCTCTGCTAGATAGATTGACACAGTGACTGCAACAATGGGCTTCAACATTTAAAAAATCATGTGCATGGCACAGTGTCAGGGAGTGCTTCATTCTTTTGTGCATAGGGTCACTATGAGTTGGACCTTCCATAGCACCTAATGAAAACAACAAGCACATATTATCAACCTGTAAGTACATCCCTACCTCTTCTTGCTGACAGTCGTGTGGCATGCTCCAACAAAATTTGGCTACTTGCCATTCTCTGTCAGCCTTACCCTTTTCTGTATCTCACTTTCTGCTATTTCTGTATCTCACTTTATTGTTAACCTAGGATATATCTCACCCCAAGCCTCTATCAAAACTCTCCTTACCATGTTTCATGTTAAATGTCATGTATCTGATTAAACTTTCTCTATTGCTCCAGCCAAAGGTATTCAGTATTCTCTCCTTTTTTTCTGAAATAAATACCAAGTTAGTGACAAATCAGTGTGTGTGTGTGTGTGTGTGTGTGTATATATATATATATATATACACATATATATATGCGTGTGTGTGTACACCAACATGTACACAAAATACACATTTTAAGAGATGTTATCTATGTATTACTACTTTTTGAAGTTGAATTGAATTACAGTAGCAATGTGATATTCTCTCTAAGGATGACATTTATCAAATAACTGCTAGCCCCACCATGTGACAGGCAGGACAGTCAAAGAAAATGGGGTTGAAGGAGTGCATGATCATTGTGAAGTGGTATGTGAAAGCCAAGAGCATTGTGAAAGCATGGCAATGGAGGCATGGCTGTACAAGAGAACCTCCAACACTCCTACAAACTGCATGCGTTCATGACAACTTTGTGAAGCATGGTACTGTGTGTGATATCCACAAGGGAAGATATGGGGGCCCTTGCACAGTAACAAGCCTGGCTTCTTCTGCTATGGTAACCACTCTGAGCACCTCTTGTAATTGCACAAGTCAAGCGTGCCTTGTAGTCATCTTTTGTTATCACTACTTATTGAATATTATAATGTTAATACAGTCTTTTGCTTATCCTTAAAATGTGTATTCAAGCCAGGGGTGGTGGCACGTGCCTGTAATCTCAGTGACTTTGGAGATGGAGGCAGGAGGATTGCAAGTTCCAGGGCAGAGGCAGCGTGTGTAACTTAGTGAAAGCCTGTCTCAAATAAAAAGTGAAAGTAAAAACAAAAAGAGCTAGCCAGTATGCGCTGTTCAGTGGCAAGTGTTTGCAAAGCATGCATAAGGCCCTGCAGTCAAACCCCTAATACTATGTAAAAGAAAAGGAAAGGAGAGGAGGGGAGAAGAGAGAAGAGGAGAGGAGAGGAGAAGAAAGGAAAGGAAAGGAAAGGAAAGGAAAGGAAAGGAAAGGAAAGAATGTGTATTCATTTTTTGGTACCCACTGTATATGCAATTGGTCTTCAGATTAAATGAAAGGTACTGATGACCTCCTAATTGTCAGCTCCAAGTTTGGTCTTTTACATTCTTTTCTTGATGGCCTTTGACACTATTAACCACTAATGTTTTTAAAACCTTCCCCTTGACTTCATGAGATTTCACAGTCATACAATTTCTGCTTTCAACTACTACTTCTCTGTGCTGTTGTTCTGCTTACAGCACCTTGACTTCCACCTCCTTTTCTAGCCTCCTTTATTTTCCCCTTTTCTAGTTCAACTCCGTTTTGCTCTTCTACTTTTACCTATAGAAGTATCTGTGAAATACTTAGAATCCTACCTTGCACACGAAAAGAATTACTTGTTGTTGTTGTTAGGTGCTGTCAAGTCGGTATCCAACTCATGGCAGCCTTATGTACAACAGGCAAAACACTATAGTTAGTGCTTCTCTGCTATCCATAGGGTTTTCAATGGCTGATTTTTTTTAGGAGTGGGTTGCCAGGTCCTTCTCCCAAGCCCTCAGTACCTGGTTTTCCCAGGTGGTCTCCCATCCAAGTACTAACCAGGCCAACCCTGCTTAGCTTCAGAGATCTGACTGGATCTGACACCACAGTTGAATGGCTGCAGGCAAGGACTACTTAAATATTTAATAACAATATTTGAAGACATAAGAACTTCACTCAGATTGATTGATTATTCCGGTATCTCTAGCTTTTGGAACTTTTCCATAATTCTCTATTACAAAATATACTCTCTCTTAGTAATTTTTATTTGGTGATTTTCTCATTGTTGAAGGGCAAGAGTTAATGGATACAACTAAATATAAGTAGTGATAATGAAGACTGAACTCACCTATTACTAGAGGATTTTTTTAAAAACAGCCAGAGACAGATACTAAAATAATCTATGAAGAAGGGCCTCCAAAAATCTAGAATTTATTTATAAAAAATTGTGCATTTATTTTTACATGTTCCATCTTCAGTTACCTTCAAACTACTCTCCATTAGAAGCAATACACCTATCGAGATGTTTCCTCCATTGCTCAAAACAAGTTTTAAACTCATCAATTTTTATGACTTTTAGTACTTCTGCTGTTTTTTGTTTTGGTTTGGTTTTGGTTTTTTTATTTGTTTGTTTGTTTGTTTCACCTCCCACACATAGGGAAGACATTTCCCTTTGAGGACTATTTTCATCAGGGAAACAAAAACAAAAAATAAATAAGCAAGTAGCACCAGGAGAGATCAGATGAATAGGGATGGTGGGGCACAAAGGTCATGCCATTTTTGGCCAAAAACTAAGGAACATTCAGTGTGGTGTGGGCAGATACATTGTAAAGGAGAGAGAACCCAGTCATCAGTTTGCCACAACTGGAGGATATTTCTCCTACAAATTATGACACCACTTTCTCAAAACTTCCAGATAATAAAAACATTGGTTGACTGTTTGACCCAGAGGAACAAATTCTGAGTGCACAATCCCTTTCACATCAAAGAAACAGATAATCATTGTTTTCACGTTCATATCTGGGTTTTTTTAGGGAGGTTACCCCATATACTATTTGAACTTTTAGTATTTAACTGTGTAATTTGCATTTTAAGTAATTTGTGAGTTTTTAACTATAATTTAGTATGCCTCATACAATCTTCCTTGAGTCTCCATCTTTAATTACAACCTTGCAAAAGATACTCAGCTCATATCTCCATTCATAATCATGTCCTTCCCCTGATGTATTTGCTGAAATTGGCCTTCCCACAGAGATGAAATAATTAAATGATTGAAAATTCAAATGCTTGCATATTTCTCTTTCCTCTCTTCCATTCCTTTAGCAGGTAGGTTTATTAACATGTGCATTTACAAATAAACAAATGAAATCACTGATGTCTGCATAGAGAAATCTTAGATAAAGGAGGTTTTAATTACTTCACTCTTTTGTACAAAAATTCTTCATTTTCCAGTTGCTTAGCATGATCAGGATCTGTTTTTGCTCTATGACCCCTTTTTATTCCCACTAAGCAAGGAAAAAAAAGAAAAGTTGCCCAGAAACTATAATCTAAAATTTCTGTGTGTTAAGCGTGTGACATAGAGTAGTCAGTGTCACAGTTTAGTTACAAACAAGCAGAATTTGGGTGACAAGAGCAGAGTAGACATACAAACTGAGCAGGTTGATTAAAATAAAGACAACTTTAGTGAAACTTGGAACTTGAATAAATTTCCCATATCAAATTTTTATGAGTTTCACATTTTAAGATAATGCTCAATTCAAAAAAAATAAATTGAGCAGCCGTTAGATGTGATGGTCTTCACATAGTACATTGTTTTGTTTTTTAATCTCAGTGTGCTGATCAGTGATGTCTAGGTTTTATTTTATGAGAAGAATAGAAGATTCTTTCTAGGAAATGCAAAGAGTGTGCCCTCAAATTGGAGATGAAAGAGGTTAAAGACTTATTCTGTACCTACCTTTCAATTAGTTGCATTATTTATGAAGACAAATTAGAACCAGAATTCATCTCCGATGACAGCTAATGTGTTGAATAGGGCTATGTCAGGTTAAAAAAATTGTTTAGTTTGTCAGATTGATGGCATCTCTCCATCATTTTCAAATTCATCACCGCAATATTAAGCACTTTTGTGTAGCAGAGGGTAAATTTAATTCTAGAAAGTTGAATTTAAGGAACATGTCTCCCATGCCCTCCTGTGGCCTTGGGGAAAATCATGAACTTCTTAAGTCTTCACCCCAAGTATTGAATATTAAACTCAATTCAAGAACTTTTTCCAACCACTTGAATTTAAGGAAGACATTTAGAATCTTACATTTTTCCTACCATTTTCTACAGGTTTTAGACTGAGGAAGGTAAGACTGGACGTTTTAGGTAAAGGCAGATTGCAGATGGCATCCTGGGTGCATCACAAAAGAGTTTTGTAATCTTGGCCCAGTTACCTTGTCCCTCTGATTCTCAGAGTCTGTGTCCTCCCTCTC